>VWYK01096594.1:3574-36562 GCA_013399775.1 Semnornis frantzii
CAGCTCCAACAGTTGCCCAGTATGAGGAGCTGTTTTCATCCCTGACCCAATTTAATGGCTGTTTAGCTGGTGTCTGCAGCTGAACTGAAGAGCTGGCCTTTCTTCAGTAAATCTTCAGCTCTCCAGCCAGGTGTCTGTTAGGCATTGTACTCAGGGTGCGATTTGCTCAGGGAGTTTTAAAGGTGGCAGATAGTAAGAACTATAACCAGACGACCTCATCTTTTCTGATCAGGTTACACCATCCTTTTTTCCTTGTTTATTTGAAACTTCTCCAAATATAGAGGAAAACTAAAAATCTGTGGTGTCTAAGCTTGCTTTCCTGGTGGGATTTTGTCACCACGCTCTGTACACGTGTGTTCATCCGCTAACATGCTGGCTCGTGTGTTTGCCCTGAACCACTTTTGAGTCTTTCAGATCTTAAGGCAGATTTGACAGAGCAGCACAGAGATCAATAATGAAGTATTCATAAACTGCATGAAGTGATGCTAGACTGAAGAGAGGAACTGTGATAATGTTCTCTCATAGGGAAAGGTGGAAGAATGATCCTACCAGGCTTCAAGAAATCTTTTCAAAGTTATCACCATGTTATTTAAAGGCTTGAAGCCCAGAAAAAGGTTCTGCTGCAGCTTGCTGAGATGATTTGTAAACCTGAGGGTAAAAAAAATATGTAGAAAATTTACTTTCTTTAGTTGCAGTGCTCCTGAAAACACTGAATTGCACTTTGACTTTTTGACTCCCTCTCATAGATACAAAAAAAATTTGCCAGGCATGATGCCGAAAGGGAAGTTCACTAAGCACAGCCTAGAGTAAGACCTTATTCTTCTTCCTTTTGCATTGATGTGGCTGTGGTTCTGTAATGTGACAGAGTACAGCAAGGGTTCCTTCTCTTTTTGCTTGCTACTGTCCAAATTGAAGGAAGCACTTGAATAGAATAGATTTATAGAATAGAATCTTTTCAATTAGAAAAGATCTTCAAGATCATCAAGTCCAACCATTCTCTAACTCTTCCAAGGCTGGTGCTAAACCATGTCCCTCAGCACCACGTCGCTGCCTCTTTGGAACACCACCATAGATGGAAATTCAACCAACTCCCTGGGCAGCCTGTTCCACCCTAAAGATTAAATACATTGCTTTCTCCTTTCTGACATAGACCACAAAACTGCTTTTATGGAGTGCAACCTGTTACTGAGCAATTAATTTCAAGGAGCAGTGACAGGACACGTATTTCCCAAGAGGCTGGTTCCATGTGCAACCCCACAGTGCTTAATGACTGATGGTGACATCACTTTGCAATATGGAAACTGCTGTAATCAGGTGTTGCTTTTGGAGCTTGCTGCACACTAGTAGTAACTACCTGCATACTTGCTGGATAAAGGTGTATTGATGTGGTGTCACATATGTTCTTTCCTTCCAGAAATATTCTTTTGTTGCACTTCTAACAGATGTCCTGGAAATTGAGGTTAAAGACAAATTTGCCAAGAGTCGTCCCATCATCAAGCGCTTTCTTGGGAAGTTAACCATACCAGTTCAGAGGCTGTTGGAGAGACATGCAATTGGGTAAAGGAGAGCACTCTTGCTGCTGAATTCTACTCATCAGGGGAACTCAGCACCTAGGGAACTGGTGCTGAGCAGCCTTTCTGCCTTAGTGGCACACACCGGTTAATTTCTGCTGCACTGTAAGAAATTCAATAGGAAATTTAATAACCTTGAATCCTGATTGGAGGAGAGCAGCATTTCTGACCCTGTTCTGGTGCCTCTACCCACCTCTGGGTACACAGGTGTCCAGAATCCGTTCTCAGCTTTATTTCTTTAGACAAAAACATTAACTTCACAAAAAGACCTGTTAACTTCTGGCTAGCTAGGGTAGAAAGTATTATTGCAGGACTACAGGGTGGTGTGCACATCTTTTAGAAGTAGATTTTATTGCAACACTTCTTTTACAGGTCAAGTATTTTTAATTGTCAGTTTAAGAATCAGAGATTTAATACCTGTTCAGCTAGTTGGCCAGAACTGCCAGGCCATGACTCCTCCTTTTCAGAGTGCTGGTGGTACTGCACTATTGAAATGGCCTTTTGCCATGAAATGTGTACTGTGGGGACTCAAAATTCCCCTGTGCCAAAAAAAAAAAAAAATTATTCTCATGTTCTGGTAGCTAACTGTGCTGATATAAAGATGCAAGTCACATAGAATCTTGTAAGATGTTTTGTGCTTCATGGTGGTTACTGGAGTGGACCGTAGCATAGTGAAGTGGATGAGCCAATGAGGCCTTTGTACAGAACGTGCACTGAGAAGAGCTTGAACTTGAAATTAGGCACTGTGGTATGTTGAAGGTGTGAAGCAGATGGCTGGAGCCCTGCATTTAGATGCAGAGTACTGCAGCTTGTTCCAGTAATGACATGTTATTTGTTCTAGTCTGTCAGTCATTGCAGTAGGAGTGCTCCCAGTAAAGGGGAGAGGTTCATACCAATATACATTTAATTGCATAGATAGCAATAATTTGAGGTCTTCTCTCCCTTCAGCTGTCCCAGCTGTGCTCTGAATCCTGGCTATGCCTAGTAAGAATGTATAGTCTAGGATGTATAGCTTAGGATTTGATCATGAGTCTCAAACTGATGCAAGTGCTTAATCAAGCCTTGAGTCCCTGTGAATTCAATAACTCTTAAATGTATTTGAAGTTAAATCCAAGAATTAATGCCTTTCCTAAACAAGAATTCAGAAGTGCTTTATCGAATGAGAAATAAAATGTGAAGGAGCTGAGTATTTTGTCTTAAGTAAAAGTGACAAGGGGGAAGAAAGATTTTAAAAATTAAAGGTTTTATTAATTATAAACCATACTTTAGGCTGAGGGAAGGAGGAGGTTAAGGGAAAAGAGTCCTTACAGTTTGATTTCTTTAGGACTTAAGAAGAAGCAATTACTGGGGCACAATCTCTGTTTGGCAATGATCAAAGTAGTTTATTAGGTTATCTGTTAAATAAGAGGATGTTACACCATTGTTGGTGTTTGTGCTTTTCCACACAAGCCCCAGAGTATGTGGCTGGTTTTAAGACTGTAATAGAAATGACCTTCTGCCATGATGACTTTTATCTGAAAAGAGCCTCTAATACCAAATAGTGGAAAATAAAACCGGCTGAAATGTCTTTGATTTTGCAGAGACCAGGTTCTCAGCTATAATCTTGGCAGAAGGCTCCCAGCAGATCATGTAAGTGGATATCTCCAGTTCAAAGTGGAAATCACATCTTCCGTTCACGAAGGTGAGAATTTGTCAATGATCTGCATCTCCAGGCAGTCGTATGGAGAGAGTCTTTATCAGTTTCTATCTATGGGACAGCAACACTTTCTGTTTGTGATAGTACACTTCATGTATGGTGCCTCTACTAGACTTTTTTCTTGGGATTCCAGATTTCAGTATGTCAGGGACTGCTTTGGAGGTGGTACTCCCAGAGCACCAACACTCACTGTATTGTTTTCCTGTTTTGTTAGACATATTTTAAATTACTCTGCTTGGAATGGATAATTAAATGCATTGTTTCTCTTCCCATTGTAATGCGTTTGCTCTGTATCACCTTTGGCTGGATAAGCAGTTGGGAATAAGATTCCATCTGCCCTCTAGTGTGAATTGCTGTGTCCTTTTTCTCCCTTACAGGACTGTCCTGCTTAGAACCAAGGATATCTCTTTTGGTTTTAGAGTACATACTTCCTTTAGGCAATTCTTTTATTTCCCTTTTGTTCCTGTTCTGAAAGCAAGTAACAGAACATGGCTGGTAGTTACATCTTTATTACATCATATGTGTCTGTTGAGATGTTTGTGACTTCCATTTCAACTTGTTATCTCTTTGATACTGACATGCTGCTCTGTCTTCTAACTTGCTACAAACTTCTTGCCTTTCTTGTACCCATATAGTCCTGTATTTCATTCGTATTTTTGCTCTGTCACCATTAAAAAAGTGCTTCTGTCCTCAGTCCTGTTTGTTGCCAGGCAACCTGGTTCACTGACCTCACCGTTGGGTTTCTTACAGATGAGTACAGGCACTTACAGCTTATCTAGCTCTTGTGCCCAGTTAGTTTACATGTGGGCAGTCTGCATTTTGTCTCTCAAATGGGATTTTCCTTCTCTGTGTTTTACCATAGCATACCTGCCATGTCATGGACTTAAGAATATTCCCATTCTTGGCAGGGCAAAGTCCTATAAATTAACTCAGAATAAATGTCGTGTATAGATTTTGATGTCCATACACAATTTATGATTCCTCCTCTGATCTCAGATGGTGGCTTGCATGCTGCTAGATAGAGGTGTAGTGGCAGCTGGTGTCAGTGACTGACTGTGTATATCCTGCTTTTTGGATACAAGAGAGATGCTGTAGAAAACAGAGTCTGTGGTTGTGAGGCTGGTTTTACTGACCCTTTGGCTGTGCTCTGGCTTTTGAAAGGAAAATAGGAATCCTCAAAGTCATACTTGACATCCTTTAAATTTTCTGTATCTTACAAATTACTCTGTAATTGCTGTTAAATGCTTCTCTTGATTTGATTGTGTTTTCTTCTCTTAGGTCTCTGATTGAAATAAGTGAACATCTAAAAAATTGTGTGTTTTTATATTGCTTCTGTGATGCAATGTAGAATGATCTGTCCACTGCCTTGTGTTTCACATTCAGTCTTTGTGTCTCTGCAGATGCTTCCCCAGAAACAGTTGGCACTTTGCTACGAGTGAACTCTGTAAATGGAGACTTGGGAAGCCCCTCGGATGATGAGGACGTGCCAGCAGGACATCATGACACAGCCACAGTGTGTTCCAATGGTCCAGTCCTTGAGGAATCTTCTGGAGAAACAGTCCTGAGACATCCTCTAAGGACTAGTACAACTTTGGAAACAGACCAGGATGAACTGACCACCGGTATGTCAAGGTCATCACTAACCAGAGGTCGCCAGGACTCCCTAAATGACTATCTGGATGCAATAGAACACAATAATCATCCCAGACCCGGGACCTCTGCCTGCAGCGAGCGTCCACGTGGAGCCTCCCCAAAACTGAGGAGTAGCTTCCCTACTGACACAAGACTTAATGCTATGCTTCACATTGATTCAGATGAGGAAGAGCATGAGCTCCATCAAGACCTGGGCTTTCCATCTTCCTTGGAAGATGATGGTGGTTTGGTAATGCTTAACGGTGCTACACGAAGTGTTGAAGGGAATGGTTTAAGTTGCTCGTCAGATCAGGTAATGCAAGGTCCATCAGAGAACGAGAATGCTTTAGCCTCTGAAGCTCCTTTGTCATCAACAGATGACCAGCAAGAGACTGCCCCTGAGCTTCCCCAGTCTCAGTCAGAAGGAGATGAAAGCCTGCAAGGCTCCCACAGCGAAGCAGCAGCCGAGGCTGGCAGTGAGTCGTGTGCTGCTCCGGAGGCAGAGCAGCCTTCTGGCAGTGCGGACGTGGGAGCTGCCGATGCTGCTCCTGGGAGCAGAAGGGGCGTTAGTGAGACAGAATCTATTGACCAAGGGTCTGAACCTTCCCAGATGTCTTCAGAAACGGAGCAGAGTGACCCTGCTCGCACGGAGAGTGTCAGCGAGGCTAGTACCCGGCCGGAAGGGGAGAGCGACGCGGAGGGAGCAGATAGCTCCTGCAACGAAAGCGCCACGGTGCGGCGCTCGTCCGTCGAGATGCGAGGCTCTTCCTCCGAGAGCGCCCGGTTTGCAGAGACGCCTGCCTCCTCTTCACAGGAGGAAGAGGAGGGAGCTTGTGCCACCGATGCAGCTGGAATTGAGCCAGGTGCTGAAACACAGGACACTGCAGGAACTTCTGGTTCTCTTCCTGCAGTGCAGTTACCCCAGGAGGATGCGCAGGAAGCTGAGGCGGTTGAATTACAAGACCAAGGGGAAATCTGGCAAAGAAGAAGTCTGCAGGCGGCAGCTGCCAACAGCCGGTCTCAGGATGAAGAAGTTGAAGGAGCCCAAGCATCTTGTGAGGGTGCCACAGCACAGGTGGAAGGAGCTACTGGAGGTAACAACTGCAGGAGATGCTTTCTGAAGTGACCTTTCTGCAGTCAGTAAAAATTATTTAAAAAATCAACATCTGAAAATAATGATGCTCATTTCTCAGCTGTTATCTCCCAGGATTTTATTTTGTTCCTTTTGGTATTTATTCCCTCCTTCAAAGTACTCTTGGGGGAAGGTTAATTAAACAAAAAAATCAAATCTGAAATGTCCAAGGCACATTTATTTAGAAATTTGATGTATTTTAAACCTTGAGGGAGTAGTGAGAAGGAGGACAAAGAGGAGGAAAGAATTCCACAGTATCACCCAACTTGCTAGTCAGAGTGGTAATGAAGTGGGACAAAAATCCCCAAACTATAAAGTGGAAACTAGAATTTGTTTGGATTTTTACTTCTGCATGCTTGCATATTAGCATTAAAACATAAGGGGAATAGAAAGAGGGAAAAAAAGATATTTTTAGTCACATTTTTAGGCAGTTTATCTTCTTTCCCAGCTCCTTATCTGTACAGACATATTCTAGCACACCTGAAAATGTGTAGGGAAGGGACTGTGTTACTCAGGTTGACACAGTAAAGCTTACCAATTGTAAAGTTATTTTAATAGTTGAGAACATTATTTCTCACTAAAATCACTGAAAGTAAAAATGTGGCCCTAACAGGTTGTTTCCAGCAACTTTATCTGTTCCACTCCAATTCCTGAAAAACTTGGTCTAACCACATGGGTCTCTGAATGTGTCTGTCTTGTAACATTTGAGAAGCTTTGTTCTGATCTGTTTTCAGATCTGTTCAGGCCTTTTCTTTGTTTTAGGAAGAATCACATAGGTATTTATTTCAAACACTGCCACTACTTTATTTGACAGCATCTTTCTGACATTTAGGACTCTCTTTATTGGGCAGCAGGTTGCACCAGCACAGTGTGGCTGCAGCAAGGTAGGTCAGTGGACAGTTTCACCTCCTACTTGCAGCAAGGTTTGTGCAGAGGCCAGCTGAAGCTTTGTCCTCATCCTTGGCTGTGATATGGCTCAGGCACATGCTGTTGTTTCTATGCCCTGACTTCTGCTGGTCACGGATGTGGTACATGCTGAATGATGACATTTTCAGGACTGTATGTGTAATTTATTGTTGCCTGCTAAATAGATGACTGTTAGATCCTAAAATACTGTTATCCTGCAGGAGGTTTCTCATGTCTTGTTTACTTTAGAGACAACTCTATGGCTTCCCCACAATGACTGGAAAAATAACTTGTGGGCATTTTGCTTCTAGGTTCTCAAGCTAATGGTCATCAGCCCTTGAGGTCACTGCCTTCGGTACGTCAGGATGTTAGCCGGTACCAGAGAGTGGATGAGGCTCTGCCACCAAGTGAGGTTCTTTATACTTTACTGGGAGAATAGACTGCCTGGATCTCATTACTGAAACCTCATTGTGTTTCTTTTTTGAATATGGGGACTGAGAATGTACAGCTGAAAAGTTCTGAGTGAAGAGTGCTGCTGCTGAAGTCTAGTGCTGTGTTGTACAAGGCATTGTGCTCAGTCTGCAAACTGTCAGGATGTGTTAGGATAATTACACCTGGGGAATCCAGACCTGCTAAGTGGCATCTGGGGGACGGCAGGAAGACACTGCACTGCCTTTTCAGCATGCAGTGCAGGTGCTAAGCTCTGTGAGGCACGTGGGAGGAGAAGTGTCAGGCACTCCAGGATCTCTGAATACTTCCTACATGGTGATGATTTACAAGGAAACATTCAGCATTTTTAACTCTGCATACTATGTGAAAGGTGTCTGTCTTTGACTTGCATTTTTGAGGCACTGCAAAGATTTTTTTAAATTAAAATAAACCTGCACAGTTAGGTGCACCTAAATTGGCAGGTAAACTGCAATTTCTCTCATGTGTGATGAGAAATACATTGCTCCCACTTGTTGGGCTGATTCCCTTGCTTAGACTAGGGTTAATGAAAATCTATTTAGTGTTAAGTATTTAGGAAAAGGAGAAAAAGCTGAAAAAGGCCATTGAGGTACTTGAACGTGTCCAGAGAAGGGCAACGAGGCTGGTGAGAGGCCTCCAGCACAAGGAAAGGCTGAGGGAGCTGGGATTGTTTAGCCTGGTGAAGAGGAGGCTCAGGGGAGACCTTATTGCTGTCTACAACTACCTGAAGGTGGGTTGCTTTCTTCTCTCAGGCAATCAGCACCAGAACAAGAGGACACAGTCTCAAGCTGTGCCAGGGGAAGTTTAGGCTCGAGGTGAGGAGAAAGTTCTTCACTGAGAGAGTCATTCACTACTGGAATGGGCTGCCCAGGGAGGTGGTGGAATCACCGTCCCTGGAGGTGTTCAAGGCGAGTTTGGACGTGGCACTTGGTGCCATGGTCTAGTCTTGAGGTCTGTGGTAATGGGTTGGACTTGATGATCTTTGAGGTCTCTTCCAACCTTGGTGATACTGTGATTGTAAAATGAGTAGATCCTTATTTCACAGTATGGAATGGGACCCTACCTGCTCAACTGTGATTGGAGAGGGCAACTGGCAGGAGCCTGATAGGAGAACACAGACGTAATAACTGTGTCTTGGGAAGCCAGAGTGATGAGAAGATTTTACTCCTTGCTGCTTCTGTTACAGTCAGTGCATATAACAAATTACTCCTGCGTGCAGATCCTGCAGTTAATTACCACAACTTCAGTATCACACTGTTACATGTCTCCTGGGCACAATTCTGTACAAAATGTTTCAGTTGCATTTTTGTCACTTTTCATCCTGAAAAGACAGATATCATTATGGGAAGTACTTCTACAGCAACAAAGCTTGAAGTTTAAATGCTTTACAGTAGAAGTTAGCTCTTCTTCACTGTCGTGGAGCAGCAGTTGTTAAAGATTTGTTAAAAAAATAAAAAGTTACTGCAGTAACTGATGTTTCAGCCTGGATTTCCAATATAGAAAGTTCCCTCTAGAAACCCCTCAAAGACGTTTTCAACTAATGTGCTCAACGGTTTGCATGTTTTCTCCAGTTGCAAACGTCCAAGAGTCAGCATGTCTGCCCCAATGTGAAATACTTCAGTATTTTATTGTTATGTGGCTCCCAGACATAGTCTTAGGATATTGCTTATTTTATGAGCAGTTACTAGGCATGGAGTGTTTCTAACCAAAAAGCTAATTAAGGCCTAGGTGTTGTGATGCACCTGTTTGCTGCTGGGCACTAAGAAGCCAGAATTGGTTGGGGAAAGGTCCCTCTACTCTTCTGGAGTGTCTCTGTGGTCTCAATGTCCAGTACAGTAGCTGCTATTGCAAAATAAGTGGACAGCATGATTGTTGCCACTAGTGCAAGGACCTGAATTTGCTCTGATGTTTGCATAGTTGGCAGTTCTGGAGCATGCATTTAATAGATGAAGGACTTTGCTGGAGGGATCACTAACTTATGCATGTAAACCCAGGACTGGCATCTTCTTTATTACTGTTGCTATTAGCTGGGGAAAAACAGTGACAGGTGCCAGGCTTTGCAAGATGTTTGGTTCTTACCCATTGGCATTTTGCACTGGAACAAGCCTTGGGTTGGACCTTCCAGCCAAGAGAACTAGACTAAGTGTACTGGGATCTTTAAGGGGGTTTTCTGAGGCTCTTACTGGTTAGTGTGAAATAGATCAACAAAAGGAGCAGAAATTATTAGATACGGATTCCCCAGAACCTTACATACAGTGGGGAATTTTCTTAATGGGGCGGAACGGGGGAAAGCCATTTCTCTTCGGTATGGAAGTTCTGTGCTGAACTTATCCCATAAAAGAGAAACAGAAGTTGAAAGAATAGGTTCAGTTACAGAAGTGGCAGAGCTAAACTAAAGAACTGAATGAACCTCCAGCCCTCCACAGTTCATGGTGGTTTATTACTCCTTAGACTGGGAGGCTCGAATCGACAGCCATGGACGCATCTTTTATGTGGACCACGTGAACAGGACAACAACATGGCAGCGACCCACAGCCCCCCCAGCTCCCCAGATTCTCCAGAGGTCAAACTCCATACAGCAAATGGAACAGCTGAATCGCCGGTAAGGATTACCCCTGGTGTTGGAGACTGTAAGGAGTGGTCCATCATGTGCTTGCAAAGCTGTGCTCACCATGGTAAGAGTGAACATGAGAGCAGGGTCACAGCTGCTACTGGCCATGTCTGTTTGTTTTATTATGTCTGTTCCTTTTATTTTGCATAGGGGTTTCTGGGGCTTTTTTATCCCACTCATGTTCAGAAGCTATGTGGCTTAAACCAACAAACTACGAGTGCTTTTCAGGAATTCTAAAGGCCATTAATGGAGAAATTAGAGGTCACTGTATGCTGCCTTTCATGGCAGAAAAGATGGGCAAGCTCCTTTGGACCCAGAGCTGGATTGTACTTGCCACATCCTATATATAAAGTTCAGTCTTCTAAACCTAGGTACCAGAGCATCCGAAGAACAATGACTAATGAGAGGCCTGAAGAGCATACAAATGCTGTGGATGGAGCTGGAGAAGAAACAGACTTTCACCATTCTAATGCAGGTTATTAAAAAAAAAAGTAAAAAAAAATTCCCCTATAAAGCAGCTCGTATTTCATAGATAGTTCAATGAGAGTGGCATAAGGCAGAAACTGACTTGTGCACCCTGAAAGTCTGTCCGAAAGAGTGCAATGTTGTAGCAAGTGTCACTCATCGTGTATGTTCAGTTACTGGTACTGTTGAAAAATCAGCGCCCTTCTAAAGTTGCCAGGACAAGACCCAACTGTTTTCTGAGAGTTGAAATGTGGAAAGTACTCCTTGGCAACCTGTTTCTTTGCATAAGCTACTGAAATACTGTGCCAGGATTAGGGCTGTGCTAATGGCAGTGACTTGATTTTTAATTCTTTATTTTTTAAAGGAAGAATGAAACATTTTTAAACCTACCATGACTTTTATATCCATTAGTTAGCATTTAAAAAGCATCTTACCTGATAGAGATGCAGTACAGCAATGTAGGCTTGCCACAGGGACCTTCCATCTTATACACAGGCACATACATTGTAACCCAAATAATTGGATGTGATTTTTCTTGTTAATGATTGCTCATCAAAAGCAACAAGTAGAAGTTAGTGAACTAAAATTGTGTTAGGAGAGATTCGGGTGCACTTACATGGTGAATACTTAAATCTGAAATGATTCTGTACTTGATGTTTTGCTTGCTTGTGTGATTACAATGGGCAGGGTTGTTTGTAACGATGGTAGTTTCTAGAAGTGATTTGTTGTTCACTTTGCTGTTAGATTTTCGAAGAGAGAATGTGCTGCCTCACTCTACCTCCAGATCCAGACTTACTTTATTGCTCCAGTCTCCCCCTGTGAAATTCCTTATCAGCCCAGAGTTCTTTACAGTGCTGCATTCTAACCCTGTGAGTATAGCATCTACAGCTGAAAGATTTTGATAAACGTGTGCTTGTAAATATGATTGTCTTGTGTGCCAAGGTATTGCTTGCATCTTGATGCTAAGATACTGGTAGTGCTTCAGGAAGGCTAGATAAATTCATCATTTCTGGGGATTTTTGAGCTGTGGTCATGGCTTCTTCAGGTTTTGGTTCTCCCTCAATTCATCTTTCTTATGATACAAAAGTAATGTATTAATCAAAGTAGTAGCCTCTTTGCAGAGAGTGAGAGACAGTCAGTGGTCTCGATTTGGACACCGAGCTGTTGAATACAGCTCTCCGAGTGTGGCCATCCAACCACTTCCTTATCCAGCCAGTGACCCACCCATCAAGTTCATGCTTTTCCAATTAGGTGACCAGGATATCATGTGGGACAGCATCAAATACTTTACGCAAGTCCAGGTAGGTGCCATCAGTAGCTCTTCCCCTGACCACTGATGCTGTAACTCTATCACAGAAAGCCAGCAAGTTAATCAGGCATGATTTGCCCTTCGTGAAGCCATGTTGGTTACCACCAATAACCTCATTTTCCATATGCCTTAGCAAAGCCTTCAGGAGGATCTGCTGCATGACTGTGCCAGGCACAGAGGTTGGACTGACAGACCTAGAGGTTCCAGGATTCTTCCCTGTTTCCCATGTTGAAGATGGGGTTGATGTTTCCCCTTTTCCAGCCAGCAGGGACTTCACCAGACTGCCAGAACTTTTCAAGTGTGAGAGGCAGTGACTTGACAAGTTCATCTGCCAGTGCCCTCAGACCCGTGGGCGGATCTTGTTGGGCTCCATGAACTTGTGCACCTTCCGGTTCTTTAGATGGTCTCAAACCTGCTCCTTGCTTACAGTGAGCAGATCTTCCTTTACACACTCCCCATCTCTGTTCTCTGGATCTTGGGTGGTACAACGAGAGCCCTTGTTGGTGAACGCTGAGGCAAAATGGTCATTGAACACCTCAGCCTTCTCCATGTCCTTTTGTTTAAAGTTTTCCTTTTTCTCTCCTACTTTAATAAGTTACCCATGAGCATGCAATGACAGGGCATTTTGGACAAATCATTAGGTGGAAACAGTCTTTCTGTATGGCTGTGATCTGTTCTACAAGCTCTTCTGGAGAAACCTTGCCAGCATCATTGCTTTCTTCTATGGCTGCATTTAGCTCATTGCTCCAGAAATAAGAAAATACTTAGGAGATCTCTCCTTTGAAAGCAATTTTAATGCTGCAAGATTCTTTACAGTTCCCAGGACAAGTGTGGTGAGTGCAGTCTGTCATGTATTTCAGGCTTCGCCGAAGTCAGTCAGTTATCAGCCTCTGTACATGTCAAGCAAAATTAGAAACGTCAAACATTTATCCCAAAATTCTCCTGCAAAGAACCACATCTTCATGCTGTTGTGGCATGTCTTAAGGTTTTACAACCAATGAGGTGATCTGTCTACAGTGGAAATCTTGTCTTTTGTCATACAGAGAAGCTTCTCCTTTCACAGCATTTCCTGTTGTCTCATTCCCAGAGTGCCTACCGCATGTTTACAAACAACACGTGTCTGAAGCACATGATCACCAAAGTCCGACGGGACACCCACCACTTTGAGCGCTACCAGCACAACCGGGACTTGGTGGGCTTCCTCAACATGTTTGCTAACAAACAGCTGGAGCTGCCGAGGGGATGGGAGATGAAACATGACCATCAGGGCAAGGTAACTGTAATGTACCAGTGGCTGGCTCTGTTGAGCACTTGGTCGTGAGTGTTGCCATGTCAGGAACTTGGCTGACTGCTCTTAAAAAGAGCATGAGAATGAACAGTTCTGCAAGTGTGAAAGGCATGCGTCCTCCTTTGCTTTCACCACGAGAGGGCTGGAACTTCTGTGCTGACAGCATTACGTGAGAGGAGGAGGAGACTGATAAATGGACATTAATTAATATCCGCTTAATAATAAGACAAGGAAAACTGCAGCCATTTCACAATTCTATAACTTGCAGATGTTCAGAACTTGTTTTGAGAAGAGTCACCTCCTGTGTCAGTGAAGGCACTCAGCAAACTGCTGTGGAGTTTTGCCTGTGAGCTCCAAGGATAGTCTAGATCTAAAGTTACATTATTATTTTTCAGTTAGTTTTCCGAATTTTAGTTACTATTCAAACATTTGTATTTTTTTTTTTCTTAATGTCTGTCTTTTCCTTTGAACTATTTTCTGTCATTCTTGAGCCTCAAAATCTTGATGGGGATTTGTTAAGGTGCATTATTTGCATGTTTTTTTCTTAAAGCTGCTTTTCTAGGTGAGTCCTCCACTCAAATGCTAAGTAGATCCAGACAGTTTATGAGATAAAATGCATGCACTTAAGACCGGGGTAGCTCTGGGGTTGATTATTCTGATGGATGTGTATATAATATCTAGGATATTATCTAGGATATTATCTTCTTTGTGCACTAGGAGGGTTAAAGATAGGCTGTGATTACTGTGTGAGGAAGTGATAAGGCCACCAGTTTGTGTGAGAAGTCTTAATTAGGATTACAGGCATATTAAGCTCCTCAATACCTACATTGTCAATCTTGGTATGGTTACCTGTGAGTGTCCCTATAAAATGTGATCTGGATGTTTGAAAAGATTACAGTCAAATTCCAAACTGAAGACTGGGAGAAGTGTCTGAGACTTGTTTTCTTCTTGAGCTGATTTCCTCTGGAAAGCACTGTGCTTTCTCATTAGAAACACAGTTAAGAATGTGCACTTGTGCAGACCTTTGTCTTCGCATCCTCTCTCTTTTCTGGATTGTCATCCTTTCCTTGTCCAGTTCTTCAGAAGCCAGTTTTCTCCTGCAGAGTACAGCAATTTTCCATAGGCACTCTGTAGAATTTTTGGTGTGATATTTGGTTACAATGATACCACCATAACCCATACTCCATAAATGGCGTAAATCCCCCCTGGGTTTTCTTTGCTGTGAATTCATCTCAGTATTGTTCACTTTAATCACATTGAATTGTCTGTGTCACAAATAGCGCTTGTGGCCACAGAAAGCCCCTGCACTCGAGAGGTGATGGTCAGTACATGGTGAGACTAGTGCTTGGAGAGACCAAATCTAAAGTCCCTTCAGAGTAAAACCCAGTTGTCTACCCCTCTTTGACTCCTCAGTGTGTTCTCTATAGAAGATAAAATACATTTGGCATGCAGTTCTCCCTAGTAAGTCCATCATGTCTAGGATGTAGTTTCTGATTGGCATTACTGATGAGCCTTCATCAGTCACTGGCCACAGGGAGGCAGGAGGCTGCTGGAAAAGGCAGTGACAGGAAGCAGCATTTAGGCTAGAGAGGTCTGCTGTGCTAACTGGGAAACTCTGCTAACGTGCACTATACAGATGAGCACCCCAGAGCACGTAGCACTATGCGTGAGTACAGGTTCGTATTTTAAAGCTAGATGCAAATGTCTGTGCTTTTTAATGGTATTTTCACAAGATCTGTCAAGACACCACAAGATATTTTAGGACACTTGTTTTTGGTTTTTTGTTGTTTTTTTTTTGTCTACTAATGAAAGAATCTATTGTCATCAATTACTGGTGTCTTCAGTCTGAAGAGAAGGTATTTTAGCAAGCTTTGTAGACTTTAATTGGGAAGGTAACTTGGGAAACTATCTGTGCTTAACAGGCTGAATGTAATTTTGGCACTACCTATCTTGTGTCACTCTCCTTAAGCATCACAAATTTATGGCTTATAGCTAGACAGGAGTTATGAGAGGAATCTTTTTGAAAGGAGACTGAGCCACACGTTATTTTGACCTGTGAGCCAAAATCCAGATTAGCACAAAGCCTTGAAACTCCAATGATTGTCTTCACCCAAGCTTTCATTGGTGATACATGCTTTATTTCACTGGCTTGCAAGCATTCATAATTAATGAGACACGATTTCCGTAAGTTAATGTTTTCACTAAAGTGTTTATATAAATGTAATGCTGAAGAACACTGCCTGCAATATTAGATTGCTGTGTGAATTCAAAGGGCTGTGAAGTATAGCTCTGGGTAGTACTTTCTTCTATAGTGAATCACTGTCTTTTTCTTTCTGAGTGATTTTACAGTATAATGTTGCCTTAATGAAATCAACTTTTTTGTTTTAATGAAAGTGCTTCACATCTTACAAGTAAACATAGACCGGACTAGATAAAATAGCAGATAGAGAGACACACTTGTGCTGCAGGTTATATCATGATTTGTCAAGGTGAACACATCCTGCACCAGACTCAGATGTTGCAGCTGAAATTGCATCTATTGCATACACATGATAATTTCTGACCCGTGGAGCAGTCAGTTTCACTTCATGTCTGTGACTATGTTAGATAATCAAACCAGAGTTCTCCCTTACTGCTCTGGTGATGTGGTTCCTTGCTCATAGGCACAGGCTATAGATATAGACAATCACCGTTAGGGTTTTAGGAGGCTTCCTGCAGTGTTAGTGAGACTGTGCAACTTCAGTGTCCCTTCATATGCTTCTCCTCCCTTGGGAAATGGCAATATGAATGTCTTCTCCCACCACAATACATAGTATTTAGTTTCTGCATAGAATGACACACTGTTTTGTCTGCCTGCCTTCATAACAGTTGGGTAAACTGCATTTTCTCTGATCTGGCATACTGAGCAGCTCGAAACAATCATTTCATGGATACTGTAAGCTGGCATAGCTGCCAGAAGAACCAGTTCTGCTTTCCTCTTGTCCCTGGTGGGCTGACCAGCAGGCAGAGGGCCAAAAAGAGTAATTTTTGCCTGAACCAGCTGCCCAGCCTGGATACACAAACACTTGTGCCAATACAAAGCACAAGGGAGGAAGGGTGCTCAAGGGCAAGGACAAGTGGTCAGGATGGGGGAAGGTGAGGATGTTTCTTTTGCCGGTACTGCAGGACCAAATTGTTTGTGAAACCGTGGTCAGAGTACCTCATGGGTATCCAAACACAGAAATGGCTCCCACAGTCCCTGACCACCTCTCTGCTGGTCCAGAACTCTTAATTCTTCAAACCAGATATTACTTTCCTGTAACTCTCCTGCTCAAAACCAGAATCTTTTTTTTGGCCACTTCTACATTCCCTGAACTGTTTCTGAAAAAAACCCAAATGTGCTGAAATAGAGCAGTGCTGGTTTCCAAGTGCAACACTAACACGGGAAAGAGCTTAAATTTCAGTGCTTAGAAATTTTTTGGTATGGATTGGACAGAATCGGATGAGATTTTAATTTTCTGGCATACAGTCTCCTGTGACTCACTTTCAACAAGTGACTTTGCCACTTAATGCCATGAGGGAATGAAAGGGAGAATACACCAGGGTTACTTCTATTAATATTTAAGTTTTCTTGGCAATCTTCTTACGCTTGTCAGCTGAGAATTTCAAAGGGCATGAATGAGGCATAACATTAAAGATCCCTTTGGCAAGATGGAAAACTCTTATCCCTGTTCCACCAAAGGGAAACCCAAGCCACACTAATGCGCATAAGATCTTTCCAAAGCTTTGCATCAACAAAACAGAACCTAGATTCTGAACAGATATTAACTTTTGACACTGAAAAATAGTATTTACTCTAAATATTTTCTTCTTCCCTCTCCAGGCTTTCTTCGTTGACCACAACTCGCGTACCACCACGTTCATTGATCCCCGGCTCCCCTTGCAGAGCAGCAGGCCCACTAGTGCATTAGTCCATCGGCAGCACTTAACGAGACAGCGCAGCCACAGCGCTGGGGAGGTAAGCTGGGTCTACCCCTTCTCTGCCAGCATCTTCCTCTTTCACATTGCTCTGCTTGCAACTCCATCTTGTGAGGAGCATAATTCCTCTGTAAGCATACAACACTCACTTGTAAAGATTTGTGGTCTTATTTGCTAGCTGTTGAAATGTCCGACTGCAGAGGGAAAACACCAGACAGTGTTCAGTAATTTCATCAATTACAGGAGAACATCTGATGACAGACTGCCAGTATCTGTAGCCTGCCTTTCACTGTCAAACCGTGTATTGTTGTCTGCTCAGTATGTTGATAGAACTCTGCAAAGAATTTTGAGAAGTGCACAAGTTTGTGTCCACTCAGATGTGCAGCTTTCTGAACTTCTCCCACGTAGAGACCTATCCATTGGCACATGTACTTTATCTCCACTTTCCAAACAGAAATACATGGACAATACTATTCTGTTGATTATGCCACTGTGGACCATTTTGATCACCAGTCTCCACATTGTTGTTGTAACTTCTTTTTACTTAAGAGCAAGTGTATACACAGTGACTTAGACCTAAGTTGTACTTTACTTAACCTCTACACTGTTGGCCATAAGTTGTCTTTTCAGGTGGGGCTGCTCCATGTCATGAATTCAGAATGGCAAGAGAAATCAAGAGAAATGCTCTGATTGGTGCTTCTTATAGCTCAGTCTTGTGGCAGATGAAGTCTTGCCAGAGGTCTGTGTCAAACATAGTGTAAATCTTCTCTACCACTTGCCTAACAGTGCTTCTGCTGAGCTGCACCAAGTGCGTGCCCCATCACTGGCTGCACATCTTGCCATATCCTATGTGAACATGGGTTAGTCACCCACTACACCTTCCACTCCCCAGCCCCAGTGTAAGCTATATTTCTCAAATGGTTTTAAATAGCATTTTTTGTTTGTTAGGTGACGTGGTGCAGGCCATGATGTCTTACACCATTACAGTGATGTAATGGTGCTCATTAATATGCATATGTATAAATCTGAACACCACTTCTCCTTCTGTGTTTATGACTTAAGTATTGCCCATTAGGAGCTGTTATTCTCTTTTAAAATCACCACAACAAGGAATTGTACAGAAATTGCAGAAAATGAATCCTTAATGAAAAGAACGCTCAAGATACTTTCTTTGGATTTACCTTGCCACGAATGTTGGTGTTCTGAAACCACTGACCCAGTTTTGACAAGGAGATGCTCTAAAGCAAACATGACCAGTGCAAGGAATGCCTTTTTAGCTGAAACTGAGCTGCAGTGTGAAACTGGAGCTAATAATAATGGCATTCCATTTACAGCACAGTGCCTGCAGGGAATATGTCTTCATTTTTCTGAGAGTATTATCAAGGAGCACAAAGATCTCAGGAGACACCTCAAAACTTTTGCCTCTTTGTGATTTCAGAGCCTGGATTTAAAAACAACCTTTATATTCTTTGATCTTTTTCACTTAGACGTTATAGAGTTCTTTGAAGTTTGGAAGTGCAGTTCAAATGCTGACCGATGTCAGCAGAGGAACTGAGAAGTAAATAAAAAGGTCCAAGAGGATGAAGAGAGGTTGAACACAACGTTTTATATAGAAAATACTGACTCTGTGGAAATGACTGAAGCCTCAGCACACAGAAAACTGCAGGAGTTGCCCTGACATCACAGATGCTATCAGGAACAATTTTACATTGTGGTTCTACCATAGAAAACATTTCTATGCAATATTTTTATTTTAATCCCAGTAGGTAAACACAAATCAGAACAGTTTCACTGACTGATTGTAGGAAACATATTTGTAGCATTTTTGGACTCATTTACCTTGCCTGAATATGAATTTGCTTCTTTATCTTTCTACTTACAGTTTTTCTGACTAATTTTCAGTTCAAATGTAGGGAAGCTGGGAAGCTCCATTAGTGCACAGAAGTGACAGAGATGGTAATCAAGGAGCAGAATTTGAGTTTTGAAACCTTTGCTATTGATAAAGATGTCAGTGAAGTGCAAATGACCCTCTGAAGGAATTCCTGGATTGAATTCTTTAGTCCCTCTTCAGAACAGGACTATTACTTAAAAATAGCAATAAATGTTCAATCAATTCATAGAATCATAGAAGTGTTTGGGTTGGAAAAAGTCTCAGAGATCATAACACCACCATGGCCATTGCACTATGTCCCTGAGTGCCATGTCCATGCATTTCTTGAACACCTCCAGGGACAGTGACAACACCACCTCCCTGGACAGCTTATTCCAATGCCTGACCACGCTTGCGAGAAATAACCTAAACCTCCCCTGGTGCAGTTTGAGGCCATTTCCTCTCATTCAATCACCTAATAATGGAGAGAAGAGACCAGCCCCCACCTCACTGCAACCTCCTTTCAGGAAGTTGTAGAGAGCAATGAGGTCTCCCCTCAGTCTCCTCCAGACTAAACAACCCCAGGTCTCTCAGCTGCTCCTCACCAGACCTGTTCTCCAGACCCTTCACCAGCTTCATCGCCATTCACTGGACATGCTCCAGCTCCTCAATGTCCTTCTTGGTGTGAAGGGCCCAAAACTGAACACAGTATTCAAGGTGTGGCCTCACTAGTGCTGAGTGCAGGGGCATGATTGCTTCCCTGGTCCTGGTCATACTGTTCCTTATTCAGACCAGGATAATGGTGGCCTTCTTGGCCACATGGGCACATTGCTAGCTCTTGTTCAGATGCCTGTCATCAGCACCCTCACATCTTTTTCTGCCAGGCAACTATCCAACCGCTCTTCCCCAGGCCTGGGGTGTTCACGGAGTCATTGTGACCCAAGTGCAGGACACAGCATTTGACTTTGTTAAATCTCATACAATGTCATGGAACACAACTGATTGATGCTGCAGTGCTTACTGAGGACATTGTGTGTATATGCTCAGTTTGAAGCCATGTGAGTTCACTCTTTCGCGTACTAAAGAACATCTGCTGGCATAGAGATGTCGATTGTGGTTGTTTGCACTTTATCAGGTTGGAGAGGACTCTCGTCACTCAGGACCGCCAGTTCTGCCAAGACCATCTAGCACATTTAATACAGTCAGCAGAGCTCAGTACCAGGACGTGGTTCCAGTGGGTATGTCAGAGACTTTCTCTGTGACTCTGTGGTGTTCGCTGTGCACTGCTGGGCTTTTGTTGGCAAGGATAGAAGTGAGCAATTTTTATAATTTACTTATGTCCATCAGCACTCCCTAGCTGCTGATTTGCAATCTGCAGCGATAATACTGAAAACTGTCTGTGCAGACCCAAGTAACTGCTGTAAAACTACTACCTCCCTAGCTTCACTTCATGCAGTGACAGGAGGAGTTGAAGTCAGCAAAGCGAGTTGTGTCCTAATTGGACTCTGTATGCCCAGTGATTTCTGTACAACTTCTGAGCATCTATTTTGGCTGGATTCCAGCCAGTGTTAATCAGCTTGGAATTAGTCATTAGCTTAAATTCTGTTCTCAGTTGCATACACACAAAGTTTTAGTGGCTTTTGTGCCACCAAGAGGATCATCGAGCTTATTGAATCCAGCAGCTATCACACTGTGCTGAATCAAGAGAAGTGAATCCAATTGACTCTCAGGGGCTTTTTGTACTGTGGCATGTTTCCCTGGAAATCTTTGCTCACTGGAATCCTTCCTCTTGCCATCGGCAGGGAGCATGCACTGCAGTCTCAACAGTCAGGGAGGATTTGATAAGGGTGTTTCAGGTGACTGGTTTAATGTTCGAGAATGGGTTTTGGTGCAGTGAAAACCAAGGTCCCTGTGATTTTGTTGTAGCAGTGACTATTCTAGTTCCACCTTAGCTAGTGTGAGAAAATAGAAAACACAAGTTGCCAACAAAATTAGAGCTGTTAACAGTAGGAGGAATGTGTCACAATGAGATTCATTTCATAACCAAGAAGCACGTTCCCTAAGTCATAGTAGAGTCAGTAACCTTACATTAAAAAGCATGCACACAATACTGCTAAAATCAAAACTGTGAAGCTGAAGTCTGGTGGCATTATTGTTAAAAGCTCAGGAATAGTGCAGTCCTCTCTTCTCGTGTCTCCCTGTTTCAGCATGGTGTTTTTGTTGACATTTTCAGCTTACAATGACAAGATCGTTGCATTTCTGCGGCAGCCCAATATCTTTGAAATTCTACAAGAGCGTCAGCCAGATCTTACCAGGAATCATTCACTCAGGTAACAAAGTCAGTGTGTTTGCTAATCCCATTTAACACAGGATGCTAATGAGAATTAGCCCCTTCCTGTAAAATTAGCAGTGGAACAAAACAAATTGTAGACTTGTAGCCTATGAGACTCGTTCTGTCAGAAAAGTTTTGTACTGTTTTCTTGTGTAACTGTCCGAAGTCAAGTATAGGAGAATAGAGGTAACGTGTTATTACCAAATAAAGATTCCCACAAGAAGATGGTTGAAACAGCTGGTGTGGGAGATACGCTGGTCCTCGGAATGTGCCAAGGGAGCTGGATGGCATGGCAAATGTGCCCATCCATTGGAGTCTATGTACAGCTTGACAGCCTCAGGGAGAATGGGCTTTGGTTTTGTTCTCCCCTTCTCAATGCACATTAACAGAAGGGCTGTCCTGATCTAATGACATTGGAAGCAGCCTGACATCAGTCGGAATTTTAGTGTTTCTCCACAACATACAAAATTAATATCTGCAGATTTTTATGTAGCCCAACAAGATCTGGAGAAGGAGGATGTCTGACTGTTACATGGTGGTTGTAACTCCCTAGGATTGATAAAAAGTAACATTCAACAAATGGCAAGATCTCTCTTAAAGCGTATCCCACAGAAAGCTGCTTTAATTCATATGCTTGAATGTAAAAGATGGAGTAACAATTTGAGTACTTGAGACTAAGTTGAGCAGCTTGGCCTAGTAGGAAGTTTCCTACTAGATGTGGTGAGCGTGGTGGGGTTGGAACTAGATGATTTCTAAGGTCCCTTCCAATCTAATCCATTCTATGATTAGGACTCATATGGCATGCATTAAGAAGAGTGTCAAGGGAGGTTCTCCTCCCCCTCTACGCTGCCTTAATGAGGCTACACCGGGAGTGTTGTGTCCAGTTTTGGGCTCCCCATTTCAAGAGGACCAGGGAACTACTGCAGAGAGTCCAGCAGAGAGGGCCATGAAGAAGCCAAAGTGGCTGGAGCATCTCTCTGACAAGGAGAGGCTGAGAGACCTGGGGCTGTTTAGGTCATGAGGATGGGGCTGGACTCTTCGAAGTGGTGGCCAGTGGTAGGGCAAGAGACAAGGAGTACCAGCTAGAACACAGGAGGTTTCACTTGAACTGAAGGAGAAACTCCACTACTTTGAGGGTACCAGGCTGCCCAGAGAGGCTGCAGAGTCTGCTTCTGTGGAAAATTTTCAAACTCACCCGGACATATTGATCCTGAACAACTTGATCTAGGTATATCTCCTTTGGCAGGGGTATTGGACTAAATGATCTCCAGAGCTCTCTTCCAATCCCCACCATTCTGCGATCATATGATTCTATGACTACGTATATTCCTGGACACTTAAGTTAGATGATGACATTAAATTAGATGCGTAGCAGCCAGCACTCATTTTAATTTTTTTCCTTCTCATAGTGCAACTTAATGAACTTACAAGTTCCCAGAATGCAACAGGCTGTCCTGTTTTGCATTATCCTTAAGCATCATGTTTTAACAAATTTTGTGATGAGGCTTACCCTCTAAACAAATCCCAGCTGTCTAATCTATAGTGGCATACTAGAAAAATGCACATTCTCTAGAAAGTAGAGAGAAAAAGAGGAAAATAAAAATCTACAGTTCTTAGCCTATCAAAACAGTTCTCGTGCTGCATCTGTAGCACTATAGACAAGTTTGTCACACCAGGCTTGGTTTGAAATGTGAGCAAATGAACCTGTTGGGAAATGGCATACAATTTCTGATTATTACTAGTTTTATTATCCTTTTTGCCTAAAAGTCTGTGTTTTACCACAAGGTTTGGATGCCTAGAAATCCCATCACAGTGACCAAATGAGGTCTCAGAACAAGGGTGTGTGCGTGCGCCTTAGAGGGACTGGGATGGTGAACAGTTTTTCTGAAAGAAAATGCTATGTGGTAAAACCCCTCTCTTTTAAGATGGAAGGTGTGCCTGTAAAATATGGCTTGCATTTGTACACAGGTTCGGAAACGAGTCTCTCTTTAAACAGCTCATTTTGCAAATAGTAATGTCCTCCTGGAGGACTCAACCTCCTTCTTGGTATTCAGGAACATCACTAGGGAGAGCTTGAAGGATTATTTATTTTATTATTTAATTGCATGGCTGTGCTGCCCGAAGCAGCCTGAGGATGCAGGAGATGAGTGCAACAGGTGAATCATTCCTCAGAAGAAATTAGCTGTTTGCTTGTAGTGTTTTGCTGCTCACATGGCCATGCTGTGGCAGGGGAGAAAATGGTTTCTGAAATGCAGAAGCATAACTCATAGGTTGGTTGTTTTTTGTGTACTTAGGGAGAAGATCCAGTTCATCCGGACAGAGGGAACACCCGGGCTGGTGCGTTTATCCAGCGATGCAGATCTTGTCATGTTACTCAGGTAGACACTGCTACTCTCATCACACCTCTGGAATATGCTGCAGCAACTGCTGAGGGAGCCTTTGAGAAGTGCATGCTGATTTAGCACCCTCTTAAGTACTTGGCTTTGCAGCTGGGACAGCTGCAGCTCAGGAGTCAAGTTCTTTATTTTCATCATGTTCAGTCTGTAGATGGTAGTTGGAGGTCACAGGTATTTTTTTCAAAGGAGTGCTGCGATTTGTCTGAGGAAAGGAAAGTGCAAGAGTGTTGTGCTTGTGATTTATATGGGTTTGCCCAGACCACCTTTTCTTGTCCTGTTGCAGGCAGCTAGGTAGTACAGTTTAGACCTCTCAGCAAGAATGTGCTGCCTTCTGCTTTAAGAATACATTTTCTTGAGATGTGCTTTTATTACTTAATGCCATGCCGCCTCTTCACTTTGCTGGAATCAGTCAGGGTTTTTTCTAGACTTCAGTCCTTGTGTCTCTGTCTTGTATTCCTATCCAGTTTAAAAGTTAATCAAGAAGTTAATGAGTACATTGAAAACAGTCCAGTGGAATAGGTTTTGCATTAGTAATAGTATTCTGAGGTCAGGCTGCATAATGCCTATCTGGTCCTTTAATCTCTGAATTAATTACAGCTCTAAAAGAATAAGTTTGAAGCTGTGATGAAGCTTTTTTAAAACATGAATGTTATTTCTTAAAAAAACTTTTAAGATTTTTATTTTGATCAGTAACATGTGGGTATGACACAGGTTTTAGACAGGAAAAGATAACTTCAGCTATTTGCTTTTAAATTAAGATTTTATCACGACTCTTTGACTGTTTTTTGTTCCCTCAGGTGTTCTATTAACAGTAAAGACTGCAGATAATCCTTACAGTGAAAATAAACCAAATTCAAGATTTTGATTGTGATCTTTCTTTTGTAGCAAAGCAATAATCAGCATAACTGATTTTCAAGAGAAAAGTAGTAGCCAGTGCCTCCTTGGAATAACTTTCTCATATTTTTCAGATTTTGTTTCTCGTAATATATATTTTCCTAGAAAAATCTGTAATTGTGAAGCCTTCCTTGAGGCTCTTCTTCCCATTTCATTGAGAATCTAATAGTACTGAGGACATATTGTTGATAAAAGGTTATCTGTGCACCCATTAGTTTCTGAAAATGTTGGACGTTAAACCTCAAGACTAGATTGAGTTATTGTGAGCTTACTGTGAGTACATGTTGCTGTAAACCCAAAGGTGGGCCAAGTTAAAATAGCGATGCACTGAGATGATGAAATCTCTTTTCTCACCATTATTCAGTCTTGGTGGGTTTTTATTTTTAACAGTATCTTCTAGCAGGGTGTCATTGTGACCTTTCTCTGTGAAATCCTGAACAGCCAGCACTCTAATAACAATGACTCAAATCTTCCTGGGGCTCAGGACCTTTGGGTTCTGTATATAGCTTGGCTGGTTGGATGACCCATTTGCACACCTCTGTTCCTTCAGTTGGGGAGAATGATATAATTATCCTGTAAACCATTTTGAGATATAGTAACCATCAGGTGCATTTGGGATATTTTTATTGCTTGAGAACACTGTATGTATTTCACATGCTGCAGAAAATACTAAGCTGCAACTAACTAAAAGCAAACTGACCAAGACTTACGTGTTTAGGGACCAAAGAAGGTACAATGCATTGCTTTTTAAATTACCCTAAGAACAGCATTATATATTGTGCTTCAGATGTTAAGGGAAAGATGTTCCCTCTAAACATCTTGTTTGGCATTCATCATTTTAACTCTTAATTTAGTTCAGGATTGAAACAGTGCTTTAGATTTTACCGTGTTTTCAGCATCAAGATGTAACTTGGAGGAAAACAACCCATGGTTGTGAATGTAAATAAACGGGCAGGAAAAAACCTTCTCCAAAAAGAACCTCATGCAAAAAAAGCCTTTCTAGTCATTCGTTTGGTGAAATAGCTTAGTAACTGACATCCCTTTTCTTTGGACATTCCTTTTGTTGATTGAGCTCTATAGTGAAAGGTTGGCTTGTAATTCTTTCCATAGCTGAACTTCTAAAAATAATTTTTACATATCATCTCAACATTTTACTCTGTTGTGTTTAACATCCAACGTGACCTTGGATATCAGTGCCATTCTTATATTACATATTCTGTCACTTTCTGGATTTGCTTTTGGCAATTTTGGGAGAAGACTGAAACATTGATTTCTATCCAGACTCTGTACACAGATGCAGTGATCAGGCTGCAGAATGTTTGTTGTTCTTCTCTTCAAGTTGTGTAGCAATAATAGGTAGATGAGGCATGGAGTAACTCTGACTGAACAGGATCCCTGTTCCAGCAACAGTGTTAGCGGTAGAGATAAAATAAAGAAATAAATTATGCCAACAAGCTCTATGCATTCAACTACTTCAGATCTGATTCTTAATCCTGCTGGCTTAGAAAGTTTGTGTCTCTTCCCAGTCTTTGTGCAGCATTGCAGAGCTTTCCCCAGGAAGGCGTGACTAAGGTTATTGATGCCCATGTGTGGAGAACACAAGTGACAAGAAAAAAAAGACAAATTTTAAAGGATGAATAACCATTTTTTAACTCTGAAAAGAAATACCACATTATGTATGGTGATGTCCTAACAAAGCAGTGATTAATTGCTTATGGCAATAAAATATTTTGTGGCACACTTTAATGCCTGCTGGAGAATTGAGGTTGATAAGTAGGAAGTCATGCCTAAATGTGAAAAATGCCATTCTGCCAAATAAACCTGTTATTTCTCATCTGCTCCTTTTCACCAGCTTGTTTGAGGAGGAGATCATGTCCTACGTTCCACCACATGCCTTACTTCATCCCAGCTATTGCCAGTCCCCAAGAGGCTCACCAGTATCTTCGCCTCAGAACTCTCCAGGTGAGTCGCTCAGGCACAGCTTCTGCAGGGACTATGCAAATCCATTTCTCTCTCTTCTTCGTAAGGACTGCTTCCAGTTCAGTCACACTCTTCCTGCCTTCCCCAAAGTCAGGGAATAAAAACAGTATAAAATTTGTTTAAGTATTACTTTTTTTTTGTTTTCCAAGCTGAAAATTGTGTCAGCCTAAAACTGAGAATCTACTGTTTGGAAACTTCATAGTTCCCAGCTTTTTTTTAGATGGACAAATTTACATGAGCTGAAGCACTCTCTGAGAGTGAGTGGTCAGTAATCTTCTCACTGCAGTACTTTCATGATGATGGTGTCCCTGCCTATGGCAGGGGGTTGGAACTAGGTAATCTTTGAGGTCCTTTCCAACCTTACCATTCTATGATTCCATGGTATCTGTCAGATACTGCAGTAGAGCCAGTCCCATCATTTACCTTACATTATGCTGTATGTAATGGCTTTCCACTTTTCTGAAGATCCAGGTTGTGTTGCTCCAGAAGGAACAAAAAATTAGCCTTTTTTGGAGCCAAGTCAACAAATGTGATTGCGTTTGATTGTCTGACCTGAACCTTTGGCTTGCGTTTGCAAGATGTTTTGCTAGTAGAAAAGATTAGTGTGTTACAACTTCAGAGGTCATGATTTTGTTCTGACTTGTAAAACACACAAACTTGTTTTTCACCGATACCAAGCAGCTAAGTGACTGCTCGTGCCAGGATCCTGATGCCTCAAGAGTTAACAATATGAGGTCTAGTAACTAAGCTATGGGTCAAAACTGGATGATTTCAAATAAGACAAGCTCCATTTGATCTCTGCAGGCTAAGTACAGCAGTTTGAAGTTCATAGATGTCACTGTTCTTAGTTTCCTGAAGAAGATAATAAGTCAGTAAAATAAAAACACTGCAGTAAGCTGGAAGGGAACTTCTACAAATTTGAGCACAAAAGTATACATAAGTAGAGATTGAGATGTAAGCAACTCTAGGTAGTTCCAAATGGTAGGAAAACATTTTTAGTAAAATGCTGTCGTTCCTCATGAGGGTGGTGTGCCACTGGAACAGGTTGCCCAGAGGAGTCGAAGAGGTTCCAAGCCTGGAGTGTTGAAAGCCAAGTTAGATGGGGCCTTGAGCAACCCGGTCTAGTAGGAGGTGGCCCTGCCCATGGCAGTAGGGTTGGAGCTAGCTGATCTTTTAAGGTCCCTTCCAACTCAAACTGTTCTATGATTCCATGATTTTTATGAGAATTTATTTCCTAATTCACAATCATAAAGAGCTTTCCTTCCCTAGAAACCAGATTAAAATAATAAACACATCCTGAGTGGTGACTTCTCTGCTGCTGGACATAGGACCTTTGTACCACATATTTGAAGAAACTATCCAAAGACTTATACAGCATTCTGCAAAGCAACAAAATATGACGTTCACATGTATTGGTATTTTTGTTATATACATGGTTTATATATAACCATGGAATAAAGAGGAATAATGAAATCTACAGTATGCACCTGATTTCCATCTGCAAACTGGCAGTCTTCTCTGAGTAACAAGTTTTGGTTTTCAGGGATACAATTTCTTCTTGTACCAAATTCTACTTGTCCTGAAGTGTGCTGGGCAGGGCTCCACTGCATCAAAGTAATTTCAAGGTCTATTCCATCTTAAACACGAGGTATTCTCATCGATCCTCAAAGTAACAGCACACAGCAAAGGACCAAAAATGATGGCTTGAGTCTTGTTCTTCATAGAATTGTAAGCTCCATTCTGTTTCACAGAAAAACAGAGACAGAGAGATTGAATCTCCCCATCACTGCAAATGTGCATATTTGCCTTGGTGTACAAATGACTTTTTTGATGAGAAACTGTAAATAGCCCATCGCTTGTATGGAGGCTCTGTGTTTGTTTTATCAGCCAAACTGGCTGCTGCTGTGCCACAGAGGTTGTTAAGGATCCATTGTTCAAAGCCATTACAACTGGTTGTACTTTCTCTTTTGGGAAGGATGAATAGTCATGAAGCTGCTCTTAATCTCTGCTTTAGAATATAGCCTCTTTGAAAATCAAATATGATTAGCACATCACTAGTGTTTTTAGCTCTTCCATTAACATCTTTTGTTCCCAAGGCAGAAGTAATCACTATAATTGCCCAGGAATTTCTTGGCATATGCATCTGATTTGTAATGAGGACTTGTCATGTGCTGACAGAATAATACACTGATGATCCGTGAACCATGAAGTTGTGTGTTGCCAGGTCGATGTTCTGTGGTATCTTTAGCAAGGACTTCCTCATGGGGTTAAGGTGAAAGTTAATGTGCTGTGTTTTTGGTGACTACATTTGACCTACTTTGACCCAAAACAAAATAAACAAAGTAGGGGCAGACAGCCAAAAGGCCGTTGGCAGTTCCAGGTTTCTGGAAGTTTTCTATAGAATTCAGGTGAGTGCATCACTAGAAGCCCTTGGTACTCTCAGTAAAAGAGGATAACCACTACAGATTAATCAATGACCATGATTCCTTTATCCAGAGAAGTCCTACATGCTCCACTTGGAGCTTTGAAGATTCCGTGACACTTCCTATTCCTCCCACACATCACTCTACGTCTAGAACAAGTGTCTTTCTGGTAAGACAGGTCTTTTAAAGACCTGCAAATAGCATTCAGTGTTCACACTGCTCTGGCTTGTTGGCTTTCTCTGCTCTGTGCAGAGCTCAGCTCTGTGGAGCCTTCCAGGAGCCACTTCCACAGACTGCGCTCCCCGCCCTTCCCATCAGACACACGAGCCGTTTGGCTGAGGGGGCTGCTCTCCTCCCCCTGCTTCTGCCCACAGGCTGGGTGGATGCACGTTCTCTCTTGGAACCCGGCACTCATGCCTTCACCCAGAATAACAAACGTTTCTGTATGGGCTTACTTGTGTGTGAGAAGCCAAAAATCCCTCACATGAGGAACTGATTGTCTTCCTGTAAGTGCTTCTGAACTATTCATTTGTATTTCCGGTGCAGTATGGGCCTGTTAGATGTGCACAGCTGGAGATAAGTGGTTGGCAACCTGTGTGCTGAGGGCAGGAGGAATTTTAAACCTCCTCTGAGGGTTTTATTGGGCATGTCTACACAGCCATATAGGGGAGGGATGTGATATTATGAAAGCCAGGGGTGAGAAGATCAATGTAGAATGACTAGGACTAACTGCCTGTTTGGCACACTGTCCTACAGTCAAATCAGCTGAAGTCATTTCTCCAGGGAGATAAGCGGAAGTTCTAAAGGTGGTGACGTCCAGAACAGATCAGACACCTAGCTTGTGCACACACATGGGACTTGTGCACGTGGGTGTGGAACTATGGCAGTTGTTTGGCATATGATGTCATGTCTCTCTTCTTTTAAGACACCGACCCTCAGAATAAGTTTTTTTCAAAACCAGATCACTCAGATGACCATTATGGATGTTCCTACAGTCACATGTGAATAGTTTCAGAGAATTTAGAAGTTTATCCATTCCAATATTTTTCTTCCTCCTATTTGTCCAAGGGAAAAACTTCTGTTAGGGAATTTCCAAAAGGCTTTTCTTCTTCAGTGTGATGTATTCAACAGGTGCACAGCAGAGTCTGTTTATGCTTCATTTCTTGTTTTTCCTGAAAATACTAAAACCAGAACAGAGCAGAACATTTATTGCAGGAACTGTTTTAAAGGTTAGACTTGAAGTGTACTTGACAAACAAAAGTTAGATCTTTCTATTTGATTGTTCTATTTTTTTAATCCAGCCTTTGTATTGACCTGGATTTTCTCTTTTAAGATTTACTTTAGAATCATGATACTATTGGAAATGAGCAACCTAAAAGTCTTGGAGGCAGAGCAGATTGGAAGAGAGGCAGCTTTTTCTCTTTATGAAGGTGCTGAACCAAACACAATCCAAGCCTTTTGCAATCAAGGAGTCTCTTGATGGGCCATTAATCAGGTCCTGTCACTACAGCTCTTTCTTCACTTTTTGCTTCCTGCAGGTACTCAACGTGCCAACGCCCGAGCTCCAGCTCCTTACAAAAGAGATTTTGAAGCCAAGCTGAGGAACTTTTACAGGAAGTTGGAGACTAAAGGATATGGACAAGGCCCAGGGAAATTGAAGTACGTCGAAGAATCCCATGAAATGGAGTTTGTTGGCTAGGCACCCTGCCTTGCTTTGCACGTCCACAAGTTTCTTCCCACTAGAAGGAATGCAGATACTACATTTTCCTTGTGCTTCTGGAAAAAGAGCCTGCCATAATAGACTTAGTGCCAACATGCGATTCATAGCAGAGGATACAGCAAGTTCTGAGCAATTCTTTTTTATGTGTCTTTCACCTATGTTTTCATACAAATAATATTACCAATACAGTGCCAAAAAGTACTTTGGGAAGGGGCATGCAGGACAGGAGGTATCTGAATTCTTCTGTCGTAGAAATTGCTATGATCCAGACAGACTTCATTCATGTCTTTTTCCACAGAAAAAAAAACGAGATAGGAAGATTCATAACATGAATTCCAAGGATTGGCTTTTAGATCTTTATGACAATTCCTCAGTTTCCCAGTTTTTCTTGCAGAAGGTACAATGAATGTTTTCATAGGTGATGAGTCAGTCAGCTTTTGGACAGGCAGCTGCCATTCTTTCTGGACCATTTGTCCCATCACAGTTATATGATTCTGAAATGACTGTTCAGTGCCTTCCCCATGGTTTGGTGATTTTCCTTGTTAGGAGATGGATTTTTGCATAAAAGGTTAGAATATTGCCTACAGTAGGCTGATTTAGAGGCCTAGCCTTACAAAAGAATATTAATGAAAATGCACGTTTCAGGACTTTTCCTGCTGAAACCTTTAATTTAAGGAATAATTAGGGTAGAAAAAAATAAAACTGCTCTTCTTGATACGAAGGGTACTTTATTGAAATCTAAAGCAGATCTTTAAGGGAGCCAGACTAGCAGACAGAAGCTGCCTGATCTGGACCAAATAATCAAGCAGAAATGTTTCTGTCTATGAAGTTACTTAGTTACCTTACAGTGTAAATGTATGCTTCCTACTGTAGCTCATGTTCACAAATAGCTGATTCAAAATTATTTTGCTCCTCAGATTAATCATCAGGAGAGATCACTTGCTAGAAGATGCCTTTAACCAGATCATGGGTTATTCAAGAAAAGACCTGCAGAGAAATAAACTCTATGTCACATTTGTTGGGGAAGAAGGGTGAGTAGAACAGGGAAGTCAACATGCTCTCAAAACTGTGTCTTGCAACTGCAGTTTCACCAAACGTCTTGTGGTCTACAGTGCTAAGAGGAAGGGTTACAGTCAGGAAATGCCTCATATGTAAGCCTAGAACACACAGCTGTTCAAGATGTGAGCTGTAATGTGTCCTGACTTCACAGAAGCAGTGCTTGTGTTGGTGTGAATTTTCACAATAATTGCTATGTGTTTCAGAATGTTACTGGGAAAGCAAAGGAAAAAAAACAAACTGCTTTTTCTTCTCTTTTTTTTTTTTTTTTTTTCCTGTCAGTGTTGGAATTATATCTCCAGTGCTTATTAATATTTAGCTGCTGTTTGTTGGAGGTAGGTTGCCTGAAGAGTAAGCTAAAGGCTCAGTCCTTAATTTAGGTCCTGTCTGAGGCAGTAGGAGCTAAAAGGTGTGTGTGCTACAGGAGCTGCTGTCCAGGTCAGGGCTTGTGTCACAAATAAAAGAACTAGGCTGCTGCTGGTCGTCAAACACAAATATTCCTTACATTTCAAAATCTGTTCTGAGAATGCTGTCTGTATCTAGTGAAAGTCTAATGTCTTACAGGTAAAACAAGACCACAGAATAATTGTCTGGAAGGGACTTTCAAAGGTCACCTAGTCCAATACTCCTGCAGTGAGCAGGGACATCTCCAAGTAGAGCAGGTTGCTCAGTGCCTCGTCTAACCTGACCCAGAGAATTTCCAGGGATGAGGCATCTACCACCTCTCTGGGCCACTGTGTCACCACCATTGTAAAAAACATCTTCCTTCTATCTAGTTTAAATCTCTTTTAGTTTAAAACCATCACACCTTGTCCTGTGGTTAGGTTTCTTGGCATGTGAAACCGGAACAGTATTTGCCTCTTTTGTCTCTTGATTTGTGTCCCCTTTGTCAGATCTTAAAGCCTGATGCCTTAGGCACAAGTATCTGTGTTGAGATACTTGATGAATGTATTTGGAAACACATTTGCAAATGTTACTCCTTGTTATTGAGGAGAGTCTAACACTCAGGCCGTGGAAGGCTGGAGTGTGCATTATTGCCTTGGAATGCTTGAGTCTTTTAAAGAGCCAAGTTGTAACTTAAACATCTTATACAAGATCAGATAAAAGTAATCTGGTTTTGAAGCCCCCTAAATTCTGCTTGTTTAAAGCTCACCCTGAAGTGCATAGTGCTGCAGTCTTAAAATAAGAAATGCTGACAGCTGAGAACCAAGCGTAGACTTGTTCATATAAATAATATCACTGTGCTGTCTGAGGAAGAGCTCAGAACTGGAATGACAAGGCT
>VWYK01096596.1:8021-37890 GCA_013399775.1 Semnornis frantzii
AGCACTGAGGATAAGCTGCTGCTCCATTATCTTTCCAGGGATGGAGGTGAGGCTGACCAGTCCATGGTTACCTGGGTCCTCCTCCTTACCATTTTTGAAGATTGGAGTGATGTTTGCCCTCCTCCAATGCCCAGGCACCTCTCCTGTCCACTATGACTTACCGAAGATGATGGAGAGTTCTCTGGCAATGACCTGTGCCAGCTCCTTCAGCACTTGCGGGTGCATGCCATCAGGATCCATGGACTTATGGATGTTCAGTTTACTTGACTGTTCCCTAACCCAGTCCCCATCAACCAAAGAAGTCTCCTCCTTAACCTTGTCTTCCTCAGTGGCCATAGGGGTGTGGGGCTTCTGAGTATAGATAGAGACAAAGAAGGCATTCGGCAACTCTCTTATCTGCATCATCTGTCACCAAGGCACCCATCCCGTTCAGCAGGGGGCCTGTATTCCCTCTGGTGTTGGCTCTGCCTGCAATAGATTTGAAGAAGCCCTTTCTGTTGTCTTTGGCCTGCCTTCCAAGACTGAATTCCAAGGAGGCCTTAGCCTTCCTATTAGCCTCCCTACATCCTCTGGCAACCATCTTATACTCCTCCCAGGTGGCTAGTCCCTCCTTCCACGATCTGTGGACTTTCTTCTTTTGTTCATCAGCTCCTGACATAACCATGCAGGTCTCCTGACTCCCCTTCTTGATTTCCTACTCACTGGAATGCTCTGATCCTGAACTTGGAAGAAGTATTNGGGGGCCTGTATTCCCTCTGGTGTTGGCTCTGCCTGCAATAGATTTGAAGAAGCCCTTTCTGTTGTCTTTGGCCTGCCTTCCAAGACTGAATTCCAAGGAGGCCTTAGCCTTCCTATTAGCCTCCCTACATCCTCTGGCAACCATCTTATACTCCTCCCAGGTGGCTAGTCCCTCCTTCCACGATCTGTGGACTTTCTTCTTTTGTTCATCAGCTCCTGACATAACCATGCAGGTCTCCTGACTCCCCTTCTTGATTTCCTACTCACTGGAATGCTCTGATCCTGAACTTGGAAGAAGTATTAACACAGTTTCTGTAAAGAAGCATCCCTAATGATTCAGGTTTCTTTGAGGCACTGAAAGCTTTTGCTTCTAAGATAAAGGTGAAAAGCTACTGTGATTCCATAAACTCTGGGTAGGATCCATCCCTAGTTTTTTCTTCTGTTCTTCTACCATATTTTTAGACAGGAAGATGTTTGCTTTCCTTGAAAAGCCATTTATGTGTTGCTAGAAGCAGAATAATAACCTGAAACCTACCTATTCTTTTGGCCAGCTACAGGCCCCTCACTCTGTTCTAATCATACAGTTCCTTTCAGTGCAGAGCTAGCATGTCTTGGGTTTCATTGGAGAAATGAAGTACTTAAGAAAGAGTTTCAAGTACTTAAGAGTTTCCAGTGTCAATTCCAGCAGTGAAAATCCCAAATAGTGCAGAGTCTAGACAGTAACTAAATCTTAGCTTCAGAGCTAACTACAGCATGTACTTGATGTTTCTTTGTCACTATGATTTGAACTGAAGCTGATGGAGTTTTGGTGTTAAGTATCAGCCTTGTGGTTTAGAGAGCTGAAAATTAAAGTTTGTACTCTGGTAAAAAATAGCATTAGCATTAGAATCACAGAATGCTTTGGGTTGGAAGGGACCTCCAAAGGTCATTCAGTCCAACCCCCCTGCAGTGAGCAGGAACATCCTCCACTAGATTACACAGTAGTTGGTTTTACTTGAAAAACACAAGAGAGTAAAGAGTGTAGTAATCTTGCTAGATAAAGCAGACAAGACTCAAAAAGTTCCTAACAAAGGGTAAATACAATACTGCAGGGTTGGGGTTTTTAAATGGAAAAGCCATATGCAGGAGAAGGAAGTAATGAGAATTTATATGGGAAAGAAATCAGGAAAGGACTTAACTGGTTCTTATGTGCAAATCTAATAAATTGCAGCCCACTGTAAAAAAGAAGAGCACTAAACATGGCTGTAGTGTGTTCAGGTTCCAGGTATGGAAATGCTGTGTGTGCAGGTCAGCCCTGTGAAATCAGCCCACCAAGTTCTCAGTGCTGACACGAGTCTCAGTCCTCAGCAGGCGTCAGTGGGACTGTATGCATGCATCTGCTGTGCTGTAATGGCCTGTGGTCTGTTTGGCATTGCAGAAAAACATTCTTGGTTTGATGAATGCCTTTCCTGGAAAGATCACGTGCCGCTTCCACATCACCCAGCAGAGTGCACAGATCTGTAAAGAACTTCAGCCACATGTTACAGGTAAATATGGCAGTGTACACAGATGATGTTGGAGGTCTGAGTTTCATTATACCCTAGAGGATGAAGCTACCTGCATGGTTTAATGTTTAAAGATTCAAAATCAGATGTGAATTAAAACCTGTATAATTTCACTGCTTTGGGGGAAAAAAAAAATCCCTTCACAGTTTCTGTTTTGGTTTGGGTTTTTAATTTCAAATAAACCTCCTTTGTTAAATCTGAAATTCATTGTGGTATTTCCCACTCCAAACTTTATTGCAGAAACTATTAAGCAAAATACTTACTTTGCTGAAGGTGGAATTGATGAAGGATAAGCTGACTTTGTGTCAGCCATACTTTCAACATAGCTGTTCTCTGCTGTATTGGTGTTAGAGATAATTACCTGTTTTTGTCATCTGAATTGTGGAATTTTTAGTTCCATGTAAGCTATGTTCCTCTTCAGTGACCAATATCCTATGCATTCCAGCTGGAAGGACTGATCTAAATCCCCAAAGAACAACTGGCTTTGGCGGCCTCAAAGCTTGATACCTATTATCCTTAAACAGGCCATTTTTAAGAAAGCAGTATCTGAAATAGCTCTAACCAGTCATTCTTCTTGATATTACTTCATGATCGTTACATGATTAACATTTCTGTTCTGTTTCCTACTTTTCTGTTTGTCAGAGGGAAGGATATCTGAAAAGGATCTAGAAAAACATGTATCTAAGGATACTTTATGGTACATCTGTGGTCCACCTCCAATGATTGAATCTATATCCAACCTACTCTCCAGCATTGGTGTTCCTAGAAACTCTGTCTTCTTTGAGAAGTGGTGGTAGCACAGCACCTGCTGAGCGGAAGACAGTGTCTTTGTTTCCAGTGTATTATTTTGGAAAGCTAAAATGTACAGAAATAGACTATGAATCATTTGAAGATTTTCTGTGGAGATCTCTTCAGTCGTGATGCTGCTCCTTTAATTTAACTGTAATGCATCCATAATACACTGCTGCTGCTGTTGCAGGGCAGGGGGAAGTGATTTTATATTAAAGAGATTAACTGCTCTGATTTTTGGATGGTTTGCTTATTTCACTTTATACCCCTGTTTTGTTACTCAACTTTTAAGACTTTCAGTGCCTGATTCAGCAGTTATAGAGAATGAGCTGTGCAGCAATGCCAGGCCAGTTTATAATCAATACTAATTCAGGCCACAACTTATGAACCTGCCCCAAATCATTGTGCTGATGAATCCACACACTGCCTTCCCCAGTTCTGTACAATAAATTATATTTTTATAGGAGAATCGCTGTGTTGTGACTTCCTTCTCTTCCCATTCTTTAAAAACACAACTTCTTTGTGGTTTAAGTCAGCCAACACTGTTGACAGTAAAACTTTTTCTTATATTCAGAGCTGAGTATTGAGTATAAAAGTGTTAAGAAGCTGCCAGGCTCTGACAGAGTTGTAGTTATTCACATGAAAATGTGTTCCTTGCAGGTACAGAGGTGGCCCATCCAGCTTGTGCTCACACATCACATCCCCAAAAGCAGCAATGGGCAGCCATAGCCAAGACAGGAAATCTCCACAATCCTGCTCCAGTAGAGAGTTTTAGAAGGCTCCAGGATATACTACTTTGGGGGGAAAAAAGTGGCTGTAAAGTTTGTTCTTAAGGAGTCCATCATTCAGAGTCACCTCTTCCTGACTGAAACCACAGCCTGTCCCTTAGGGGCTGTTTGTTCTGAGCTGTGGTACGTATGGATTTTTGTCTGGCGCAGTAGGATTGCTTCAGTTGTTTAGCCTCTGTAACAGTTTCAGTAGTGCTCTTGTGCTGCAATCAAAGCAAAGGCTTTGAGTTTTCTAGTTAGGCTGTCTCACTGTTTTCTGAAGATGGGGTGAATGTAGATGTGGCAGTAGATACCCTACAAGCTGAGTGTGAGTATAATGGCTGACAGCTAAGCCCTTCCTGATCGAAGCTTCTTCCCCCCCAGTTTGTTGAAAAACTCTTTGTGGAAATGACAGCACTAACAAAACCTATAAGATCCTTAATTACCTGTACAGACAGGTGGAGTCCTTATGTGGTAGAGATTCCCATTGTACATATGAAGACCTCAATAAGGAACAATCATTGAATGATTAAAAATGTTAAACAGGTCAGGCCTGCTTGTTGTTAGCAGCTCTCTTCCTCCAGTTAAATGCTTCAGGCAACAGTCAGGTAAGGCAGCAGATTTCTTGCCATCAGCAACCTTCTGCTGTGCCTTAGAAGTTGCAGAGATGCTGATTCCATCACCAGCAATGGTACTGTTGGTGTGAAGAATTTAGTCTTTCAAGCGTAACTTCCTCATGCCTGGCTAAAAAAGGCCTCCCGCCTGAGAAATCATTTCAGCTTCGCTATGCCCAGTTACCCTTAGTCTTAATTGGTACAATTTGCAGCTTGCAGGGCATCTACTGCCACATCCACGTTCACCCCATCTTCAGAAACCAGTGAGACAGCCTAGCTAGAAAACTCCAAGCCCTTGCTTTGATTGCAGCACAAGAGCACTACTGAAATTGTTGCAGAAGCTGAACTGAAGTAATCCTAGTGCTGAGTGTCAGACAAAAATCCATACGTACCACAGCTCAGAACAAACAGCCCCTAAGGGACAGGCTGTGGTTTCAGTCAGGAAGAGGTGACTCTGAATGATGGACCGTAAAGATCTGCCTATTTGGGACAGTGCCATGATGAGTGTTCCCATCTTCTGGTGCCTGCAGCCTTACCCACTCAGATTTGTGCTGCTGTACCATGTGGCACTAAGTGCAGGCTGAAATGACTTCTCCTCCTCCACTGCAGACCCAGAGGGGATGTCTCATCAAATCCCCTCCTACTGAAATGAGAGGAAGATTCTTTCTGAGTATCCCTTTCAAGGAATGGTTCCTTGTTCGCTCACTCCAGAATGTAAATAGGACAGTGTGCGTGTCAGAAAAAATAAAACCAAGGGGGTCTTGTGTGCATAATGAAGATCACAACTGACATGTGGGGGTTGATGCTTGAAGGAAGCGGGAGTGTTTTCCTAGAAACAAGCAATACATTGCTATGGGGCACTACTGGTGCCTTAAAATAAAAACCACTGGCTGGGCTCCTGCACGTTTCAACAGAGAAAAAATGAAAAGATTCTGAGAATCCTCTAAATGTTGATTTTCTTGTGACAAATCATTAAGCGGATTATGAACAGGTTTACTTTTTTTTCCCCTCTTAATGCACATGCTTTCTTCAGCTCAAATGACATCTCTCACAAACCACTCCTCAGATTGCAGTGAAATGTCCATTTAACAAAAGGCATTTCAAACCCCTTTGCGTCTGTAATCGCTCTCTCTTCCCTCTAACCTCTTTCTGTCAGCCCCTGTTACACTCAGGCTGAGCGCTATGGGGCAAGAAAGAACACAGCTCTCCAACTGAATGGGCTCACCCGCTTGAAGAGCAGCGTTGAACACACACACACACACACACACACACACACTCTGGAGGAGGGAAAAAACATTCCTACCTCCCCAGCCCCCAATTTCATAGACCTCAGTTACTGCTGACAAGAAGTTCTCTCTTACCTTGAACACATACCCTGCCAAAGGGCACAGAGCACCTCCATTCCCTAACGCATGTGCTGCTCCTTACTGCCATTTCTGAGCCAAGAGGCCGCAACAGTTGTTCACATCCCCTTCCTCCCTTGCCTTGGCACTGAAGAATCTTCTGGAATTCAACTTTTCACTGAGTTTGGAACAAAACATCAGTTTCACCTTGAATCTGTTGCTAGATCTGACTCCATCACAACTGAGACAAGAAAAGAAATCCGGGAAAATTAGCCTATGTAAATATGTGCTCTGCAAATGAATCAATGCAGGAACAGCCTACTCTGGTGGGAACAGAGAGCAGCCTCTGCTGTTCAGCAGCTACAGAGTGGAGAAATATTCTCAGCACATGGTGGAATCACAACATGTAATCCTAGAAAGCAAAAATGTTTATTCCTACTGCATTTGTGTCATCAGCTAAGGAGCAACTTAAGGAGACAAAGCAGACCAATGCTTCTTATATTGCAACCAAAGCTGAGGGCTGCCATAGGTCTCAATCTCTACATTTCTAGCAAGATAGTTTGTGCTACCTGGTGTTGGAGCCTGTTTAGAATGAACCTTTTTCTTCTTCCTGTGGCATTTATTTTAACACTTTGCTGTGTGCTGATCTGGCACAATAAATATGAGGTATTCCTATAGGATTTGCATTAATTAACTGGAAAAAAAGAGTGGCTATTCAGTTATTACATCATTTTAGTTAGTAGGGTGCTTTTAGCGTGAATAACAGAAAGCACTTAAATTGAAAATGCTTTTTGTTCCCCCTTCCAGTGTATTGGTAAGGTACTGATTAGAGTCAACTGCCACATTCAGCACCACAGGCAACCTTCTGCTGATGGAGGCTTTGGCAAGGATTGCCTTTTAAAGCAGGCACAGCCTTGGAGACATACAAATTACATCTACAACTCTGAATCCATAGGTGAGCTGGCATTGTTGGCCAGCATTCCTCATACTTTTTAGAAGCATTTATCAGAAAGAAATTAGTCTCTGCTCTTCTTACACTCTTCAGTTCTGGGGGGATGAAATTCCTGCGTGAAAAGCTGATTGTGCTTTATTTCTGCCCTATAATTGGCTCCCTGAGGCAAATGAAGAGAGTCACAGCAACTATAAAGAAAAGGCAGGGCACCCAAATGCAGAGCCCTTCCCTGCTCACCTCAGAAACAGGCTGAGAGAGAAGATGAATTAGGGGGAAAAGAAGTATGTTGTTTTGTGCTTACCTTCATCGCCATGCATATGTTAAAGCTACTTTGAGCTATTTCAGTTACACGTTTTCAAATGCACAGATCCAATAATCAAAGAAATTATGCAAGATGAAATGCCAGTCAAATAATTTGTGTATTTATCCCCTCCTAATCAGTACATGAACTATTTTCATTATGATGCTTCTCCAGTTTGGACTTTCGACCTTTCTTGGTACCCTTCTTGGACTTCTACCCCTGCCTTCTGCTGTTCAAGATAAAACTCCTTTTCTGTCCTTCATTTAGTTCAGCCATTTTCATACAGCCTTGGACATCTCTTTGCTTGTCTGGGCTGGATTTCCTCCTTTGAACTCATCCTGTTTCACAACTGTTGTCTCGTTCAGATGAGCACTTGCTCGGGCACCAGCACTCCTACCCGAGTAGCCCACAGGCTCCTGCGGCAGACAGGCAGCTCTTCAGACTGGCTCACGGACCCGAGCGTTCCGGGGTTAGCAAAACCACCTTAAAGTTAAAATACAGCCAAGTGCCACTTGTGTGTGCTGTTGTGCTGCTCTGTCACCAGCCGGCATCCCTAACACCTAGCAGCACAAGCTGTCAGCTCCTTCCCTCGGCACACAGGCAATGCTCCCTGGTGTCTCCTTTCCTTGCAGGAGAGGCACGTTAAGATTAGACTGGATTCTCACTGGGAGATTCTGTCCAGTCTGGGGGAAAAACAGGTGAGGCTTTAAATGACAGCTCTCTGTGGGAAGGGACAGGGCCTGGCTTCTCTGCTGTGTGCCGGAGATGACAAACCCTGCTAGGAGCTGGTGGCTCAGAGCAGTTTGGTTTCTCTGGGCGAGTCTTGCCCTCCCCCTGCAGGTTGTATTTCAGCAGCCAAACACCCATTTCAGCTTCTCCCACACAGGGTCTCTCCACTAGTGCATTTCCCCACTTGGTCACATTTTCAGATGCAGGAGTTAAGGTCTGGCCTAAGCCTTTCTTTTCTCCATTGAGGCTTCAAATAAGGTGGTGGTTGCTTGTTTTCACTTCCTTGGCTACTCTGGTGGTCTTGCTTTTTCAAGCCCAAAATGGCAAAGGCAGCTGAGATAAAATGCACCTAACAGCTGCAGAGCCTTGCTGCTGTACCCCAAGCCTGTCTTTCTCAAGCTACATCATTTCTGTATCACCCATCTACGAGGAGGTTTATGCTGTCTCAGTTTACTTGAGACTGGGGCATGGTGAAAGCAAGTGCAGGACTCCAGACAGCTGAACTAAGTCAGAGTAACTCGAAGTCACATGTTGGAATTGATTATGTGACTATAAAACCAACACTGTTTGTCCTTTTCAGACAGAAAACAATGTGGATGTTCTCTTTCAATCTTCCCAGCTCTAACCTGCCCTGGCATTTACAGAAAGTTTTAAATCAAGCTTCCACTTCAAGTGTAACTTCCTCATAGACCCTTAGGTGCAGTGTTGGACTGGTGGTGAAAAACCAAAGAGCCAGTTCTCTAGGCACCAGCAAATACTACTAATTCAGTAGCAAGAAGCTTCCTTCATCACCACATACAGACCCCAAGTTCCTCCTTCTGGAGACAAATTATTGGCTGTTGTGCAAGTACCACGAATAAGGAATCTCCTCATGACCTTTATTTTTCTTTAGTTTTGCAAGTAGTTGGGATCCAGTTAAACAAGGTCAAATTGCAATCCAGTAACTGTTTTTTCTTCAAAAGTATTTGGAGAGTTCTTTCTACTGCAACACTTTTTACTAGCAAAATACTCATTAAATGCAGTGAACTTTTACACAGGATTAATACAAAGCTAGTCCTTGAAACAGACACCATCAGTAAAAGGATCTTAAGCTAACAAGATTTGCAAACAGGTACTTCAAACTGTACAGATCAGAGACCTTGTATTTAAGTAGACCAATTGCAACAACCTCTTTTTGAGGCTCTTGGAACTCCTCTCTAATCTCAAGAAACAGAACGAAATAATTGAAAAATACTGCTGTAAGCAGAAGCTACTTAAAGTCCTGTGGTTAAACAACTGAGTTAAAAATCAAAAATCCTTTAATCACTGGGGAAAAAAAAAGCACCACCATGCTTTGTGTGTGTGAAATGGCTTAAACTTGAATGCCCTTGTCCCAGTTAGATGAATATTCAAAGTGGCATGATTTTGCCCTTCTCTGCAGTGTTTTGCCAACTGTATAATTTTTAGGCCTGTAAAATGCTTTTGAATCACTCTAGGAGCACATCTGACACAGAACACACCTCTTCCTACAGCATTTTGAAGGCAAAGGAAAATTATCAGACACAAACTGGTGAAGGAACAAAGCAGCAAACCACTCACAGAGCTCTTACTTCAGGTAAAAAGAGGGGGGGTTAGAATGTACTTCTCACCTTCTTCTTCATCCCTGTTTACAATCTGGTAAAAGAGAAAGAAACTACTTCCTACTGTTTTAAGAACCCTGAAGTACTTGGAGAATATTGGCACAGAAAGTATGTTACACATGGACTGTCACTTGTAAATGTTTTTAATGTAGCTCCAAACATAAGAACGCTGGCAATTTTACAGAATTCCATCAGCTATCAGTTCCAAAATATGGCTACTCATATATATATATATATAAAAACCCCAAAACCTCTAGGAGGGTATTTGCATTTTGTAGTCATTTAGTGACATTGGTTGGCCACTGACCCCTGTTACTTGTCTACAATTTCGGTTCTTTTTCCCAACATGTAACACTGAGGAAACAGTGCAAAATCACCTGGAAGGGTCAGAATGCAACACCTAATTCCAATTTTAGTGAAGATAGCCACTAAAATTAGTACATTTTACCTGCCTTTTTTTCTTCCCTCTGTTTTTCTGTCTTCTGAAGTCTCCACAGCTACAAATTGCTGACTAGCAAAGAGAACACAAATGTGAGTGAATAGGGAATAGCATTTGATATTTGAATCCTCTGCCTTACACAAACTTACTGTGGAGTTTGTTTACGCAGTGTGCCAAAAAAAAGGTACATCATTTTCTTATTGCTGAAAGACCTGAAGAGTTAATAAAACTCAGAGTCTCATCAGTAAGTATGCTATCTGAGATAAATGCAGGTAACAAGCATCTCACCGAAGCCTTCCAATTGTAGCCTGTTTAAGCCCAAATACCATTTTCATGACACTACAAGCTTCATGACAAGTAACGTATGGCACAGTAACACCTTCAGCAAAGATACGTGGACAAGAAAGCACTATAGAGTAAAATCTGACCGAGTGGAATGTTTGCCCTGACCCAGGGACAAAGCCAGTTTGCTAAGGTCACAGAGAAACCCAAGTACGTTTTCTGCCCCTACCTTTTCCTCTGAAGTGTAGCCCTAGGAAGCAGCACAGGGCATTGGGCACCCTGGGCAGTGGATGGAATTTTTGCAATTCATTTCTGTGGGTTAACAAGCCTGCACCTGTAGTTACTTAAAACTTCCATTTATTGGTGTGCTAAGGAGCAAAGTAAGTACAATGTCAAAGAAGTGCTGAACTGAGCAACGAGTGATGGTGATGAGCAAGGTCTGTTCTTCTGTCTTGGCAAAGTATCAGCAGCTCTCAGGAGTCCTGAAGCACAGGTCCTTACTCGCAGGAGCAGTCCATTGCACCGTCACTGCCCTCGCAGCCCTCCAGCGCTGGAGCGCAGTCTCCCCCCGCTGTTACCTGTTCCACGCAGCAGTCAGAGGAGCTCTGGCTGAGGCAGGCCTGCAGGTCACTGCCGTCAGTATGGCAACCGGCAGGAGATGCTGCTTCTAATGCCCCGTTCAGATGGGTGCTTGTGTCGTTGGTCCCAGCGACTTCATCTCCCAAGTCTATGACATCGTCCAGCTGCTGCTCTGAATCTGGCCTGGCTGCTGTTGAGATCTGTGCTTCTAAGTTTCTTGTGTTCTCTGTGACTTCAAACTCCTGCTTCTCCTCTGCCATCTGCTTCTCCCTGGTACTTGACTTAGCCTTTGTGGAATTCTTCATTTGTTTGTTGTGCATATCTTCTTTGGAGAACCTCCAGTGAAACTACCAATAAGAGATGTAAATGTTAAAGGCCACTAGAAACAATCTGACATGGTCATTTACTCTCCTGAGTAGAAATGCTTTTATTAATTAGTTTTAACCCAAAGAGCAGTTTGAGCAAAAAGAGCTGAAGTTTTTTAGAATGGTCCAAGTCAGACGAGTTAATCTCATTTGTGCCTACATGTACACAACTATTACAGGGAGGAGAGAGAACGTGATGCATTCTGCTTCCGCTGCTTGCCATGCCCAGTGGGTTCCTCACCACATGCTGTGTCACTGTGGAGGCCTACAGCACGCTGGCAGCCAACCTGCACCATGTGCAGAGCAAGAGCACGCAAAGCTGCACAAGTGCAGACGGAGGAAGCAATCCCATGGCCTTCTTCCAATGTTTGTCACCGGGTTCGCAGCAGAACTAACACCATGCTCCAGACTGTACCCAAACAGTAAAATATTCTGAACCATTGGTGTGAATGTTTTGTGGTGAGAAAACCTGAGACTGCCTCCTGCAGCACTCATCACAAGACTTGCCACAGCCACCATTGCAGAATGGGTTTATCTGCTGTTAAAAAAACAACAGAGGGACCAGCAGTACCTTGACATACCAACTCGACAGGTGTAACAAATACAAAGGCTGACAAATAAGCCACTAACAGATCTGCTTTGTTTGTAAAAACATGAGTGGACCTCCCCAAGGAGAGCCAGGCCATGTCCCCAGCCCTTGCTAAGCCATCTTGCACAAGTCTGCAAAGTACTTGTGAAGGTGCACAAGTGTTTCATCAGCAGTGTCTGCGCTAATGGAAGCTCAGGGATGGGCTAGGAAGCAATGCTGGGATGGCATAAATAATCTCATCAGGACAGTGCAGCCATGTCTGTGCCACAGTTGGCCAAAACAAGGACTTGTGGCCATACATTTCAGATCTAGCATTTATTCTTTAATCAAAAAGCCACTCGAAATCTATTAAGGCTTATTACATTAAAAAAAATTGAGCAATGTTATTTCCTTCTGCTAGCCAGAACTTCACCTACAAACAAAACAAATGGCTTTCGCAAGATTCTCCTGGGAAGCCATCTAAATTTACCATTTAGAGAATGGGGAAAGATAGCATCTCAGCTCTACAGCCTCACTGTTTGAAATTCACAGACACCTGAATATTTTCCTCTTTGATTTGCACAAGTGCTGGGCACCTACAACTCCCCTTTAACTCAAAGCTCCCTTTGATGGAAGGTAAGATCAGACCTCTGAATGTGATAACGACTGAACTGCAGGAGACTCTGTGCATGTGCACGTGTCTGGGTAGCCAGGTGTTTATATCCTGTTTCACAGCCTGTGCCTGCTGAAACAAGCACCACTTCTGTATAAAGTGAATGAACAGGATTACCTCCTCTTTGACACAATGATGCACTAATAAGAATACTTCTCTCTTATGGAAGAGAAAAATAAGCTGTACCACTCCTTGCATGTTTTCCTTTTCTGTTCCTCTGGCTAAACAGAACAACACTTGTGGTGCATGGGTTAGATGGCTCAGATACCCCAGGGATCAGTGCTGGGTTTGGTGCTGTTCAACATCTTCATCAATGACACTGATGAGAGGAGAGTCTGCTCAGCAAGTTTGCTGATGACACCAAACCGGGAGGCTTGGCTGATACAGCTGAAGGCTGTGTGGCCATCCAGGGAGACCTGGACTGACTGAGAGCTGGGCACAGAGGAACCAAATGAGGTTCAACAAGTGCAGAGTCCTGCATCTGGGCAGGAATAATAAACTGCACCAGTACAGGCTGGGAGGTGATCTGGAGAGCAGCCCTGTGGAGAGGAACCTGGGAGTGCTGGTGGTTAACAAGTTCTGCATGGGACAGCAATGTGCCCTTGTGGCCAAGAGGGCCAATGGGATCCTAGGGTGCATTAAGAAGAGTGTGTCCAGCAGGTCAAGGGAGATTCTCCTCCCCCTCTACTCTGCCCTCATAAGACTTCATCTTGAGTATTCAGTTTTGAGCTACCCAGTTTAAGAGAGACAGGGATCTGCTGGAGAAAGTCCAGCGGAGGGCTACAAGGATGATGAGGGGACTGGAGCACTGCCTGGTGAGGAGAGGCTGAGGGACTTGGGGCTGCTTAGTCTGGAGAAGAGAAGACTGAGAGGGGATTGAAGAAATGTTTATAACTGAGGGCTGGAGTTCAGGAGCGGGGAGGCAGGCTCTGCTCAATTGCTCCCTGGGATAGGACAAGGAGCAATGGATGGAAGCTGCAGCACAGGAGGTTCCAGCTCAACACAAGGGCGAACTTCTTTACTGTAAGGGTCCCAGAGCACTGGCACAGGCTGCCCAGAGGGGTTGTGAAGTCTCCTTCTCTGGAGCCTTTCCAGGCCTGTCTGGATGTGTGCCTGTGTGACCTGAGCTGGATTGCCTGGTCCTGCTCTGGCATGTGGGTTGGACTGGATGATCTCTTTGGGTTCCTTCCAACCCCTGACATCCTGTGAGCCTTTTAATCTTGCCAGCCTATTTGCCTCCTCTGAGAGGTTATCTATAAACATTTCAGACATGCCATACCACAAGTTAAAAAAACCCTGAGTGCCTGTAACATTGCATATGGAGAATATTCAGTAACTTAAAATCAAATGCCATTTGGCATCTTTGATGTGACTCACACCACCACTTAGAGATGCTGAACCAGTCTTACATTTCTTTGTACAACCATAATCAATATACCTCATTTTAACTTGACCTTTGGTATGAAAATGTGCTGTAGTGATTTGTGCCCCCCAGTATGTCTGTATATTTAATACTGCCATATGTGTAAATCCTTTGCTTTGTCAACCAGATGTTGTTGAATAAGTTTTTATATCCTCCAATGAAAAAAATTTAAACAAAGTCCTGAGTCATCTGGGTGGTATGCATTTGTTATTGTAATACAAGCAATCAGCAGCATACTCATTTACTTGAAGATGTACAATCACTTGTAGGTTCCCACCCCTCCCATTAAAACCTCACACAGCGGTAGGGGGAAAATGACCAAACACAGGCACTCTAACCCTCATCCCAAGGTCCCTCTAATCACTTGAAAACAGAGAGAAAAAGCAAGACTGTTGGGCTTTGCCACACATCCACAGAATACTCTGGGCTCTGTCTTTGCTAATGAGAGGGTAAATGCTATAATCACAGTCATGCTCCCAGCAGTTCTCTCCTACTTCTGTCAGTTCAAACACTCTCCTGGCCACCAGTTCACATCTAGATGATGACTTTCACAGAGCCAGGCTCAAAACCAGTGAGGGCTTTATAGATGAAAAATATCTGTAATCATCTCAAACGCTGGGTAAAACGCTCCTAGTGCTCAACTCTGCTTAGTGTTTCCAGTCTCCTATTATAGATCAACATCTGCAGGGCCTCAAGCACACCACTTCTTCAGGTGACAGTTGGCTAGCCAGAACTCACCCAAGTGCACAAAGCTTGAATAAAAATGAGTTTTAATTAGCAACCTTCTCATTATGTGGTTTCAGAGATCCTTTCCATACCTCACCTCCTCCTGGTACTGAAAGGGCAAGGCGAGTTCTAGTACTACAGGAAGGTCAGCACTTCTCCCAGTGTCCAGTCCCTGTACTTGTATCTCAGCTGTATGCCATGACAGGTTTGGGTAGGGAATGCCACAGCTACACGGTTTCAAAATGGAAATAGGAATACACATGTCTGTCCCTCGTGCACATCATTAGCTGTCAGCTATGTTCTTGGATAATTTAGCTGGATTCAGGGGGCTTTTTTTGGTTAATTCTAGCAGAATTCATTAGCATTCACACAATACACAGAAACACCTGCCAAGATCAGGCATGCACCACACTAGGCTCTATCAAAACAGGTAAGAAGAAAGAGAAAGCAATTCAAACAGAAAAGACAGGCAGTAGGTGAGAGAAAATAGCACTGGTTCCACCTTGCAGGCAGTGAACATGGGCAGAGGAGTTTAGGTGCCGATGTAGAGAAATCTACACCCCTGCTACTGCTGTGACTTCAGTAGAGAATGAAGTATAAGAGCTTTCACATCACTTGAGTGTTTTTTTGTTTCTCTCATTTGAAGAGTCCCTTGAATCTTACTGTTTAGCACAGAAATGCTGAACAGGCCTTTTTCACTTCTATGGGAAATCAATGACAACATTAAAATACCTCCAATGAAACCCAAAGAAATCAGGAACTCAAGGTTATTTACCTTAGACTCTTTCTTCTTCGCTTTCTGGGGCAAAGAAGGTCTCTGAAGAAATACAATTTGCTTTGTAGATAAATTTCCCTCCCTGAAAAGAAACAAATGCACACTCCTGAGAATGAATTTAATTCACGTCCAACATCACTCATAGAAAAAATCCATCTCAGTCACTTATTTCTGCAGGTCAAACAACAACAAAATGAAGAATGACCTAAACATTGCCCGTCCCCAGTGTCTTTCCATTGCCTGGTATTTTGGAGAGAAAAAAAAAAAAGAGCAACTGTTCAGCCTGATAGAGCCTGTCAGCCTGTGACATACTTCTGCTGAATGTTTCAGCATTAGTGTGTAAACACAGAAAAAAACTGTTTGGAGCAAAAAAGCAAGAAATCCAGGCTTCATGGTGCCTGTGTGTAGCAGCATCTCAGGATCAACAGAGTGGCCTCTCCCAGGAGACCAATCAGGAATGGGGCTGGGTGCTCCTTACAGCATGACAGGAGGCACAATCAAAGGGCACCAGTGGTTAGAATGGGTGGGTGCCCTTCGGCTCTGTCAAGCTGAGCAGTGCCACTGAAGTTCTAATACAGGATACAGAAAGCTAGAAGAGAAAGAAAACCATATATAGCTGGTTAATTTTCTGTTCATTTCTATATTTAAACATAGATGAAAAACTTTAAATATCATTTTTCCCCCCAGCACAGATGGCCTTTACTTTTTAGGTTTTTATGTGTAGGAGTAGTCTTCATCTAGATCTGGGCATATTTTTACTCTGTAAAGATAAAATATCTGGACTGATTGTGTTGCTGTATAAATACATTCCTGATCAGTGAAAATGCAGAACGCACCACCTTCATGATTAACAAGTGGGATGATTGTTTTTTCACCACAGTTATGAAGAGCATTTTTAAGTGACTTGCATGTATAGTTAAAACCTCAGACTATTAATAATAGCAAAGTAGAGTGCAAAATGATTGTGCATGCAAAGAAGGCTCGTGGGTCTCCTGGGCTAGACTGTCTATCAGCAGCATCAGACAACATCAGCTAGGCAATATCTCACTCCAAACATTATTACAGATTTTGGCTGTGCTACTGGAAGATCCAGAGCAGGAATTTTACAATCAAGTTTTCAGAGAGGCAGAGATGCTACCCAGAACATTAATGCAGAAACCACACTGCTACCTTGAGGTGTTTTGTCTGCCAGACACGTGCTTCCTGCCCCACGCAGCTGGTGATGCTCAGAAAAGCCAAACAGCTGCACCAAAGTCTGCAAGGGCAGCTACTATGTGCATGCAAGGAAATCCAGGAGAACTGCTGGCATGGACTTCAGTGTCCTAAAGGCAGTGCGGGACCCCTCCCTACCTGTTTGTCTTCAGAATGGGAGTGGGAAGCACACACGTCAGCTGCCAGCCGTACACGGCCAGGGAATTCAGCAGCGGAACATAATCTGTCTGCACTTCGACTCCCTAGGAAAGAGCAATCAGCAGTTAGCATCAGCACCTGGAATGCAACATTCAGTCTGCCAAAAAGAAAAAACAACAAAGAAATATACGTGTATGGGTATTCTGGGAGGGAGAATGGGGTTTTGTCCTGAAGTGTCCTATTCACAAGGTCTTGTAATCACAGGAGGAGGGACAATGGGTTTAAGCTGGCAGAGGGGAGATTTAGACTGGATGTTAGGAGGAAGTTCTTTACAGTGAGGGTGGTGAGACACTGGCAGAGGTTGCCCAGGGACGTTGTGGCTGCTTCCTTCCTCGAGAGGCCAGGTTGGAGGAGGCCTTGACTGACCTCTACTAGTGGGAGGTGTCCCTGCCTATGGCAGGGGCTGGAACTAGATGATTCTTGAGGTCCCTTCCAACCTTACCATTCTGTGATTCTATGGTTCTATGTGGGTCATTTTGTATGTTCGGCTAGGCAGGAAGGAAAACGTTTGAAAACATGAGACACAGGGGCCAATAGCCTCTATGTAGCAAACTGCTAACTGAGTTTGTTTAAATTGGTAAATATCTGTGAGGCATCCACCTAGCTTTAGCTTGCAGACCCGAACAGGCCAAAGTCATTGTATTTTATCAATTACCCCCTCCCAAACAAGGACATATTCAAGTAGTTAAAACATGACAGAGTTACATTTCCCACATCCTGCACCCATCTAGGCCAGAGTAAATCCTGAAGACCTGTACTGAAATCAGTCAGGTTACTCCACCAGGATGGGTGAAAAGCAAAAAGACCAATGACAACAACAAAAGCACAGGTCTACTTCTTTTACCACCCACAAATATGCATCGCTTCCTCGTTATTCAGGATCAGGAAATCCGTGGGTTGAGACCAAACGCATTGCCTTTCAGGGCAGAAGTCTGGCTCCAGCCACAGATCTACCCAGCAGAGCCTTGCTAATTTTCTTTCTGCTAAATGGCAAACCCTGTAATTCACTCAGAAAGAACCACAGTGCTCTCAACAAAGATTGCTCCAGTGAGGTGTCTAATTGCCAAAACTTACAGCCATTTAACAGAAATATGTTAGAGCATATTTACTAGTTTTTAATTTTAACAAACACAAAGCAGACAAACGATAACTACTAATCTCTACAAATAGAACTAAATTCCATTGGAATAACAACTCAATTTGTCCAAAAGCTCAGGCACTTATACTGGTTTCATGTGCACACAAGGAGTTTTAACTGCCAGTTCTCAGCACTGGGTAAGGCACAGTAGTTTTGCAGCTCCAAAAAATCCATTTATTCCTCAGTAATGAAACAGTCATTTGATCAGAATCCATTTATTCCTCAGTAATGAAACAGTCATTTGATCAGAACTAATCCAAATCCTGCTGTAGTTATTTCAAAGTATTTTAGTGAATTCCAGTCTCAGCTATTCCTTTCTTCTAACAAATGTAATTTAGGTCACTTGATATCTTCATAGCTGAATGACTGCCTGACTATACCTTTTTAAAACCTGACCATGAGTACAAAGGCAAATAGCTGAAGAAGCTGCACACTGCTCCTGCTGAAAAAGGTGAATGCTTAAAAACTATATTCCAGAAAGCACATGCAAGAGAACACTCCACTGATGTCATTTCTCTACAGGGGCTTTCAGGGACTTACAGAAACACTGCTCCTTTACAGCATCACTGTGTGCAGATCAGAATTGCTAACTGCAGGAGAGTAAAGAGATGCCCTGCAAGAGGAGAGCAATGCCATGTGGTCTTTGATTCATGTTCAATCACGACTTATCCTACAGATGCAATTGTGGTAGCTTCTGAGTCTCCTTAGACTCCTACAAGATGGGTATTTCCTGTCAGCTTTTAAAATAGGGTGTCCAAGGGTAATGCAAAAATGATGACATTTCTAGATTTCTTTTAAGATCTGATGTTTCAAGAAAACATATTCATAACACACTTCAGATTTATGAGATTGGTCAACAATATCTTCCAAAAATACCCAACATCAGCATTAAAAACAAGGCCAGAGTATCCACCATTGCAAGCCTGCCATGAGGTACCTGGAAGAACACACAAAAGGATCTGACCAAAACATTCCTTCCATTAAATAGTCTTTGTGGAGGAAAAAAAAAAAGAGAGAAAAAAGAAGGAACTCACTCATTTAGAGGGTGGAGGACTAGCAGGTCAGGAAAGACTGGCACAGCAGACCTTGTTTGTGCCCCAAGCAACATCTTGTGTTGCAAAGACGATTTCTATTTTGAATCCACCGCCTAAGGTTTGCAATTAGCAAGAGGAACCTTTTCCTTGCATCAGGATGTGCATCAAACGTCAAAAATCAGAGGGAGATTATGGCAATGAGGAAGGACATCAATACCACACAGAGCTCATTTGGCTGCTGCAGAAGCCAAACTGTTTCAGGGATGTGCTGTCACTCCTGCCACAGCCACTGTCCCTGCAGGCTCTGAGTGGCAAGACGAGGCTAGCTTTGGACCTGTCTGGATTGTCAGCAGTCATCTCCAGCACATGATGTGTATCACAACCCCAATGGTGCAGAAAGGAAATAAGCAGGTAAAGCACATTAGGAGTACAAAATTATTGGAAAATAAATTTAAGATTGAAATCAATTAAGTTGAAAGAAATTAACTAATCTGGAAATGTGGAAAAGTTCTGTACAATTGCTACAAAAAAAGGTGACCTTTTATTTTTCGTATGTGCTGGTACCCAACAACCACAGTCTATGTGTTAGGCTGTTTGGAGGAAGGGAATATACACCTGATCTAGAGGCATACACCTCCTCCAAGCTCCACATGCTCTCCAGCAGGCTCCCTCCCACTCTGTAGGATGCTTTGCTGCAGTCAGACACTGCACCTCCTTCCCCAGTCCCTGGGGAATAAACTACTCCTAGTAATTGTCTGTGTTTGAAGATCACAGAGTAGAGAAAGGAGTCACTCCAGAATAAACAGGTGTAACTCACATGGGCTTCAAGCTCCTCACTTGTAAATACAGGTAACTGGATCTTCCTTTAAGATGACAAGGAATGACTTTTCCCTCCTCCTCCTGAATCCTTGGCTGCAATCCTATCCCACGACTGGAATTTGTGCAGCAGCAGGAGTCAGGGGTTACACAGACCTTTAATTGGTGTTATATTAAATGCTTCCCAAAGAAAAAATGCTTTTAAGCAGTCACTGGGGGATGGGTGCAGAGAAGAGATGTGTTGCATTCTTTCTATGTATGTAATACAATAATTAAAATTATTTTACCTATTGTTTCAGATGATGGAAAGAAAAATTCAAACATACAATTCCCTAAGATGAAATTACAAAGCTCTTTCTAGCTAGCAAATATTGGATCTGAACACCAGCAGGACTCGAAAGTACATGGCAGAGCTTTATTGAAAAAGTGTTCAAATCATGCATCTCAAACTGGGAGACATTTCATTCAGTGAAAGGGTGGAAATTTTTAATTAACTTGGTTCCCACTCTCCTGTAGATGATAAGTAATCTCTGATCACACCTTGAGTGTCAAGAAGCCAGAGCATATTGAGCTAGGTTTTCCCTTGACTCACATCACATGAAAGGAATTAATTTTATTTATAGTTGTACTGTTTGTTTCCAGTGTTTTCTCTTTTCACAGTTGCTTCTGCTCATTAGAAAAAGAACAAATGATTAAAAAATTATGATGATAATATCTGGGGCAAGCCACAAAAACAACTGCATTAACATTTTTTTCTTTTCTTTTCCCTCCTACTGTGACAATTTTAACCACGGCAAGATAATAAACAAGACAACTACTAAAGTCTCATGGGACAGAAGTTCTTTAGAATTCATTCTTTCCTGGGTTAAGTGGATGTGATTTACAAGGCAGCTATGGATTGTCACTATTTAATAGTTTTTTCCAACATGGATTGAGGAGTGGAAGACTGAAAAATCTCATTAAATAAATTTTAATAAAACCTTTATCGGCAAATCTTAACAGACTGTGTACTAAGATGTACAGACAGATGGCAAAGAGGATGGGAAGTGAAAAACACAAGTTGCTTTGAAAGTGTAACTTACTGTTTGTTGGGGAAAACAGGCACTGTGTTCAAAGCTGGTTCCTTACAAAAAATAGGGGGGACAGGCCACCAGGGCGGCAATCAGAACGCCCAGCCAGGGCTGGTTACCAGTCCCCACCACTGCCAAAGACAGTGCCTCCTCTCCCAGGGCACTGAAGGGAGGAAGAGGAGGGGCTGAAAGCTGGACTTGCACCTTAGTGTAAAAGAAGGACAATAAAAGGAGAGAAATGGAATACCTAGGCCATGTAAGAATAACCTAGTAAAAGCGTGCTGCAAATGGTTCATGTTTGCAGTAACACAGCTGACAAGGAGACTAAATCCAAGCTCTAAATTTGTGAATTATGTGTCTTTTTCCTTTTCAGATTATTTCCAAAAGGTAATTTCTGCTAACAATGTAACGTTACTGATCCATTAAAAATATTTATCGGGAGCAAAAGGAAACTTCACAAGTGTTTCTGCAATAAAAGTTAGGCTGTGCTTCTCTAGTATTGAGATGCTCCTCAAATTCCAAGAGGAACACACTACAGCATCTTCCTAGCAGATTAGAATCATAGAACCAGTCAGGGTTGGAAGGGACCACAAGGATCATGCAGTTCCAATCCCCCTGACATGGGCAGGGACACCCTACCCTAGATAAGGCTGACCAGCCTCATCCAGCCTGGCCTTAAACACCTTCAGGGATGGGGCCTCAACCACCTCTCTGAGCAACCCATTCCAGGCTCTCACCACTCTCATGCTGAAGAACTTCCTCCTCATATCCAGTCTGAATCTCCTCATCTCCAGCTTTGCTCCATTCTCCCTAGTCCAGTCACTACATGATAGTCTAAAAAGTTCCTCCCCAGCTTTTCTGTAGCCCCATTCAGATACTAAAAGGCCACAAGAAGGTCACCTGGGAGCCTCCTCTTCTCCAGACTGAACAGCCCCAACTCTTTCAGTCTGTCCTCATAGGAGAGGTGCTCCAGCCCTCTGAGCATCCTTGTGGCCCTTCTCTGGACATGCTCCAGCATCTCCACATCCATCTTGTAACAGGGACTCCAGAACTGGATGCAGTACTCCAGGTAGGGTCTCACCAGAGTGGAGTAAAGGAGGAGAATCACCTCCCTCACCCTGCTGGCCACACTTCTCCTGATGCAGCCCAGGCTCTGGTTGCTTTCTGGGCTGCAGACGCACACTGCTGGCTCATGTTGACCTTCTCATCCACCAGCACCCCCAAGTCCTCTCCTCAGGACTGCTCTCCAGCTAGTCCACTGCCCAGCCTGTACTGGTGCTTGAGATTGCCTTGGCCCAGATTCTTGCTACACATCCATTAGCTGTATAGCAGAGTGCTGTGGGATGGCTCCTGTACACTTAGAAACCACCAGTGGCTTTTGTTAGAGGATGGGTTGCTGACCAATACAGACTAACTGCCAAATTGGGACCTTAGTGGAAAGTTAATAGGAAAAAAAGTAATTAAAAAAATCCAGAGGCAGGCTCTTTGCTCATTATTCAGGGCAAAGCTAATTTAGAGTTGTTTATGATTAATTAATATATGTGAATTCATGCACTGTGAAATATTTTTGAGAATATAGTAAGGCCATAATACTGTGCAGGGTAGCATCCTGGTAAGAGTTTCTCTGTGATTCAGAAGTACCTAGTCACCATTTCAATCACACATAGGCTGCTCAGTAGCATTCACATCTGACTCCACATCTAGGGTAGGACAAGGAACAACAACTGTGCCCACAAAGCCCACTTCTCTCTGTAACTTCTGCAAATGCAAATCCTACTTTCTAGCACATGTATAAACTGATGAAAGCACCGAGAGCTCCTGATACTGCTGGCACCTGTAACACAGAAGCAGGTGTGCACAGCAGCACAGTTCTGCATTTACAGAAGCACAGGATAGGTAGCAAATGCTGAACGTGCTACCATGGAGGGTTCTCCATAGAAGAAGCATGGAAGCACCTTATGGAACATGTGAAACCCACTGTTGCATGGGCAACATACATGTGATTGGACAACTCCATGTCACTGGCCATGCAGCACAAGACATAAATGTGATCTACCAACCCATCAGCACATCTTCTTAAATAGTTCTGCAGTTTTAGCTCACAATTCCTGAATCACTTCTGCACTACACATTAATGTGAGTGCTGATTTTTACTGTTTGCACATCAAATGATTTGGGGGGGGCAGCAGGGGTGGGGGGAAACAACAAACACAGTAAACCACTACCTAAAGAACTTGTATAGTCCAGGGTGCTTTTTCACACACTGCTTAATCATCCCCACGCAGCTTCCCCAACATCATTTCATTTGGTTATAATTTATTCCCAAAAATTCTAGCTTTGGAGAAAAGGTTTTGTGCACCACTCCATCATTATGGACTAATGATCTGTTTCCATGTGAGAAAGGCAGCTGAAGTACAGACTCTCCACTGACAATAGTACAGACTGCTACTGCCCTCCACTTACATGCAGCCTGTGCATGGAATTTGTGTGAGCCCAGCACCTGCTTCGCACGCCCCTCAAAATGCTGAGGCTCCTCCCAAACCTTCCTGGCAGTAGCATAGGGTAAAAGAGATGCATTAGCCAGGGCACTACTGCCTGGCTAAAGGTGACCTGCTGGGGAAAAGAACCACAACTTGCTCCTTGTGTGCTCTTTTACAAAGTAGAAAAGAGGACAGAAATACTTTTTTCTCAGCTTGCTCTTGAGTGGATAGTTCAGATCTAGTGCACTCACCTTTTCCTGAAAAATGTCATGGCTGAGCAGAGAACTAGTTCTGATATCTGATCTTACCACAAACCTAAGCAAACCATGACAGACAGGATGTGATTTTTTTTTTTTTAATTCATATTGTTTCAAATCCTGTGCTTTTCTGCCTGCTTGCTTCAAATTCCCTTTATTTAGGCAAAAGAAGTGCTCTCCTTGTTAGACATTCAAGACTGCCAATGCCACAAGAAATTGTCAAGCAAGTCTCAAGTCCATACTGCTAGATTTTACTACTAAATTTATCCCAAAAAATCCAAAGATGCTGAGTTCAGTGGACAAATATATTTGTATATATTCTACTTTAACATCTTACATATAAGAATGAGACAAGAACTACAAAGACCACTTGAAGATTAGCTTTTTGTTCAGCTTTTCTTAAAAAAAAAAGCAACAAGAGGCAAAATACTGAAATGTTATGCCCAGGAAACACAGACAACTGCTTTTCATGCCCATCACCATCAGCTTCGCTGCTGACCTCGTTGTGACTTTCTCCTTTGCCCAGAGACAGCAGAACATAGCTTAACTGACATATGACCTAAATCAGATTTACAGACAAATCAAACCCTCCTTTCCAGAGAATTTGTTTCAAGGCTCACACAGAGCAACTTGCAACCTAGGCTCAGCAGAGATAATTTTATTAAATCTTTTGATCTGTGGCACTTCAAAAAGCTGACCATGTCTACAGCAGACACCGAGCTTGGTCAGTTCTGCCAGGGAAGTGACAATATAGCGTTGTATTTGGGGTTTTAATTCATGTTAGTACCAAAAGTGTGGTACAGGAAACAAACAAAAAAATAAAGAAAAAGGGGGTGGGGGGGTGGTGAAACACCAGGCGAAGATTTCAAATGAGAAAACACCTGCAAGTTAAGGACAGTGTTTTCAAAATGAACAAGGTTACAGAGGCAGAAGAGTGCTGAAATTTAAAACAAATGTTGCAGCACTCAATTTTAAAGACAGTATTAGCTGTTTTGTCTGGGGTAATGGGGAAGAGAAGGTGACAGATTAGAGTTGAGGAGTGTTGTGCTTTAACCCCAGCCAGCAACTACACCACACAGGCACTCGCTCAGGGAAACCACGCAGGCTCTGATTAATCAGAACTGTCTACCCACATTTGCCTACGGAAGCAGAATTAAAACCATCAAACAAGTTTTAGGGCTAGATCTCAGAGGCTGGGGTGGAAATAATATGCTTTGACATTTTTAGGGTTAAAGTGATAAGGATGAGAGCAGCATTTTGTCATTAGGATTCCTGTGGTCATTTGCAGAGGATACCACAGCTCTACCTTGAGAAGGAAGAGTTAAATTACTCAGAGCTATTACATCCTGTCTGCTGCTTGGCGGGACCACATACTGTGACAGCTGCGAGCTTTACATCCTCTACAAACTGACATTTTACACACATACTGGGTGCATCACACTGTTCAGCTTGTTTTCTCTATTAGCCTTAGCAATTAAAAAGGCAGCACTTTCTCTGCTAAGAGGTGTGCCAACCCCTCTCTTTTGCCTTTATGGTAACACAGCAAAACATTACCTTTTCATTTAGAAAGGTTCTTTTTTTTATTACTAAGGACATTGATATATGTTTTATGTCTTCCTTTTTAATAAAAGCATCTTTCTTTTGTTGTGGCTTGAGTTGTCCTGTTTCTTTCTTCTTCTTAACTGGGATAGAGCAAAATAAATTTACATTCAGTTCAGACCACATCTGAACAAGAACATAGATCATCCAGATAATCAAATTGGAGAGCAATTTAAAGTAGGGATCCATAATATATACTTCTATGTCATGCTTGCCCATCAGGGTTTCTTGCACTGCCTTGGTACACATGAAAAAGACAAATGGTAAAGGTTAATCCAGATCAGAGCTGAACCTATACCAAAAACGTAAGAGCCTACATGAATGAGTCATTCCACTGCTTCGTAATTATCTCTGCCATAACTATACTTCGAAGTATTCACAAAGGAAACAAAAAGACTTTATTGGATTTTGGACAACTTCTGTCACTACTGAAGTCCATCACCTTCCCTCTAAATGCCCCATTTTACACTCCCTTCCTCTGCACTGCACTATTTCATGTTTATAGCAAGTGAAATTAATTACCAGAGGGTTTAACAACGAGGTGCCTTGGTCTTCAGAGTATGACACTTGGCAAGTGCCTACAGATTCCCTGCCTTACGGTCTTTCTTTCACGCACTCAATGACTTTACCTATCTATGCCCACTGTGTCTGAGAAAACATGAGGCAAGAAATGGCCAGGCAGTTATGTAAATGTCAGGAGAAGACAGAGGTGGTCAATTCTGCCCTTCCTCTAAATGGGCAAGACCTTTGCAAGAGTTCCCCAATGCCTCGACCTCCTTCCTTCAGCAAGCTTTATCTTCTCTGTGTTTTTCCCCTTTTGGGCTGGTGGGTAAACTGTTCATAATGTCCCCAAGAGGGGCCCTTGATCTCAGAAGAGCCAGGAACACCCAGCACCCACATTTTAAATTACAGCAGAGACTAATCTGATCATACTGACAAGTTGTGTATATGCTACCAGGCAGTTTCTGAAATTGCATATCCTGAATCTTATCTCTGGAAGAAGCCCTTCAACATTAGCCCTCACACAGACATGACGTGCAGCAGTACAGTATCTCATGACATGCCAGATGGCAGTTGACTCGTTGTGTCTCCAGCATGGAACTGCTGCAATGGAAAGCAAATGATACTGTGTCTACTAGGGCTCTAACACTTCAAGAGGCCCTGATAGAAGATACTCTTTGCTGTGTTCTAATGTTTTGGTCTCCACTCTGCCATCACAGAATACCCTTTACCAGGTGCTGTCTTCACCATGTAGCTTGAGACAAACATTTTTATGTCCACACAGAGCAAACCAAGAGGTCTGTAGGGGCCATCATGCATTACTTTGTGGCAACATCCTACTGAAACAGAGAATCTTTAACTGGTCGTTTAAGAGCCAAACTGGTTCAGACTAAGAATCCATTTAAGTCAGAAAGCTGTCTCCAACATGGCTGCAAGTGACACCTAAGGAAAAGCAACATATGTCAGGGTATGTACGTACAACACCTGCCTCAAACATTTTGTGTACTTCCTCCCAGCACATCTGGTCTGGTTTCTACTAAAGAGAATTCAGTTTGTGCAATATGAGACCATTCTGTGATGTGAGGCTTAAGTGGGGAGGGTCAGACTTAAAAAAATGCACTCCTGATCTGAATTAAAATCCCTGTCAAACACAGAGATAGGTACAGTAGGGGAAAAACCAACATCACTTCAACCTGAACCCATGTGAACTTCTTGAACCTGGAGCATTCTGTAGAAGGCTGTTCCACAGTCCTGCTGCCTGCTTGCACCTGGCCCTGACAAGTGCCACTTGGCAACCCTCAGCTCTCACACTGGAAAAGATGGCAGCCAATGCCTATTGACATGTCTCATGTGATACAGGAGACCTCTACCTATTCCACTCCCTTCAACTCTCCTCTTTATAGGCTGAAAGGACACACAATGTAAAGTCTTCCTAAAATGGAAGCTGCCTGCATCACTGGTCACCTTTGCTGCTCTTCTCTGAACACTTACAGTGTTAACATAATCTTCTGAAATAAGGCACTAAAAATATGCAGTTTTAGTAAGCTGTAATATAAGCTTGCTGCTTCACCCTCTATTCTCTCCTAATAGTTTTTAACATGTGCTTAACATTAAAGCTCCTTAACATTTGCCTTCTTGATCAGGGCTGACCCAGCACACTCAAGAAACCATCTGTCAAAACCCAGCTTCTGAGTGGCAACACCCCAATCTGACCACACAATGCACAAGAGCTTCCAGTCGGGTCTGTGACAACTGAAACAGCACTAAATGTAATATAGGAGTTGTTTGTTTGGATGCACATTATAGAATCATAGAATGCTAAGGTTGGAAGGCTCCTCAAAGACCATCCAGTTCCAACCCCCTGCCATAGACAAGGACCCCTCCCACTAGAACAGGTCACTCAAGGCCTTGTCCAACCCGGCCTTGAACCCCTCTAGAGAGGGAGCAGCCACAACTTCCTTGGGCAACCTGTGCTAGTGTCTCACTGCCCTCACTGTAAAGAACTTCCTCCTAACATCCAGTTTCAATCTCCCCTCTTCCAGTTTAAACCCATAGCACAAGAAGATCTGCCCATAACACATTAGCCTCTTCTTCAAGAAGCTCCTAGACATTATTATATGGCCATTCCTTGCCACAGTACCAAACTGTCATCTAATAACCAAACTCTTAACCCTGGAATTTTACACATTTAGGCTAGCATCTGTTCCATTTCCCTTTAATCTATCCTTTTGCCTTGATTGTCTTTCTTAAGATTTTATACCATTTACAAACTATTCCAAGCAAAAATTGCATTGCATTTCTAACATTTCTTTCTGGCAGACTAATCAAATAAAACAAACAAACAAAAATCCTTCTAAGAGTTACACAATGGTATCTTCTTTTCCTCCATGACCTTTTTGCTTCAAGTCACAGAAAATTTCCAGCCCAGTTTTTCAAATCCCTATCTGTGTATCAGATTTGCTATGGAAGATCCATAGTGACTGACCTGATCTAAATAGCGTTTGCACTCTTCTGAGTGTGCATCTGAATCAGTAAAAAGCCAACCTATGACACACATAGTTTGTTTATAGGCACCTATCCAGACTATGCAGTTCTTTCAGCATATGAAGGAGGTCAGACAATCAAATGCAGTTATTTGTACAATCCTGCTACAGCTTAGCCAACCTAAAGGGCCACCTTAGAACTGCAATACTACAGTGACTTAGAATCATAGAATCAGTCAGGGTTGGAAGGGACCACAAGGATCATCTAGTTCCGACCCCCCTGCCATGGGCAGGGACACCCTACCCTAGATCAGGCTGGCCAGAGCCTCGTCCAGCCTGGCCTTCAGGGATGGGGCCCCTCAACCACCTCCTTGGGCAACCCATTCCAGGCTCTCACCACTCTCATGCTGAAGAACTTCCCCCTCACTTCTATGATCATTTTGCCCTGACAACCAATGGAGATCCTCTTTACAGTTAATCTAGCAGACATCTCTATTTTTGGGACAGATGGCCCTGAGTTTCACTGCTCATCATCATTCACATTTTTCATCCCCCTCACTAAGTACAGAGATTATTAAAATCAAAAGTGCATTGTACAAACCTCGAGTGTGGTTAACTGCTGTCACTGTTGTGTTGTATCCCTTTACTTCAGCTGCCTGCCTTGTACTGCTGAAGCACAGATCCATACACAAGAGTCTGCCTCTCAGTCTTGGGGAGTGTTTTGATTTACAAAAAAACCAAAAGAAATCAAAGAAGGAAAAAAATGTATGCATACCTTCAGGACAGTCCACTGCTCTACCACAATTGCATCATAGCCCTGCATGGTTTTACTGTCTTCCACAGCAACATCTTCAAAGAGAAATATTCCATCCATTGTCCCATGTAAAGAATCTGTGAAAATACAGGGTTATAGGTAAGCTTTATGGAAAGCACTCAATCATTAGTGAGGCATTTGCATTTATTTATAACAAATTCTTCCCAAGATGTAAGTAATAAAGTGTGTAGACCTTCTTCTGATAGTCCATCTCTATTAAATGAATGAGTCTAGTATCTCTAGAAGTTTTTCAGAGCAATCCTACTGTCCGGTAGCAAACCTCATCATCCTCTTTGTTATTCCAGAGTTTCTCCCTCAAAAATCACAGCTCTCCCATTTTGAGTATGAAAATTAGTTCAATACTCAGTTCAGCAGTATTGTTCACCTACTTCAGGTTACAAACACACTTTGGGGGCTAAAGACTATGTATCATGTCAGCTTTTGAAGATACACTAATATTAACAACCATACTCATTCACTTACACAAGTCAGAACCCTACATATGGATCAGCCCTTCCAGTTACAGTGATTTACATGGACTGAAGATAATCTGGCATATCTGAACAGTGTGAAAGAAAAGATACATTCATAACTATTTAATCAATTTATGAAGGCATTTTGACCATCTGGCTTAGTGGCTCGCTACTCTCATTTGTATTCCCAGCACGTTCAGCTGTTTTTCAGACAACACATACCACTAAAGTTACTTCAGCAGCACTTCCTCCTCCAGCTTAGCTATATACTCGCAGTATCACAGAATTAACCAGGTTGGAAAAGACCCCAAGGATCATCAAGTCCAACCTATCACCTAACACCTTCTAATTAATTAAAGCATGGCACTAGGTGCCTCATCCCGCCTCCTCTTAAACACCTACAGAGATGGTGACTCCACCACCTCCCTGGGCAGCCCATTCCAATCCCAATCATTCTTGCTGTCAAGAACTTCTTCCTAACATCCAGCTTAAACCTGCCCTGACACAGTTCTTCTGTCCGTAGATGCCTGGGAGAAGAGAGCAACCACCACCTGGCTACAACCTCCCT
>VWYK01096596.1:38110-51904 GCA_013399775.1 Semnornis frantzii
CAAAGTGCAGAACTCAGCACCAACTGGTGTTGGACTGTGCCCATCTGTCCAGCCAGTCCAGGACCCTCTGCAGAAACCTCCTACCCTCTAAGAGATTGACACTTGCTCCCAACTTGATGCTTCCAACTTGATTACTCCATAATCAGCAATCAGTCCCTTATTCAAGGACTCAAGTTTTGTCAGCTCCATGACAGAACAGAATCAGAATACCTACAAAACCCCATGACTTACCTTTGTTTGCTAAAGTAAACTAAATGACGATGCAATAGAACTGCATTTAGAAAATCTTCAAATAAGCAGGAGCACAGCAAACTCCCACGTATTGTCACACACTGTGGTTCTCAGCTTTTCTAGTTTAAATAATACATTTACTTTGTATGACTGAATATGAAGACCTTGCTCATCCCTCCTCCAAATGCTGCATTTCTTTGTATTTTTAGTAAAACTGTGTTCCTTGCACTGGCACAGGGTTTTGAAATGCAAGCACATAGGCCAAACCAACAGATTCCTGTACTGACACAAGAAACTTCTGTGTTAAGTCTGCTTAACTGTTTCATCAGGTCCTCCTGTTTCATCATCTATCTCCTGGTAGATCTTGCCATGTCAAGAAATGCCTGCCTCCTGCAGTTGGAGGCTGAAGTCTATAAACAAACTGCAGCAAGACTGTGGTTGCAGTTGTTAGGCATTCACTCCCTTGCTTATATTTGCAGTGTCTCTTGCTGCAGTTTAAATCTAGTCATTAAGTTGTGAGCAGATGCACTCATATCTAACACAGCAGAGTTTGGGGTTTTGTAGCTCAGTTGTGAAGGAAAAAAGTTGCAAAACCACTTACGAGGGACTTTCCTTGGGATTCTGTTGGGAGACCCAAAAAAGACCAAAATTTTGCTACTTTCACAATGCCTGTCTTCCCAGGCAGGATTCCTGTAATTTGGTTTGGATGAAGAAGAGACAAAGACTCCTCACCACTACAGCAAGCCAGTACTGCATTATTACTCCAAAGAGAATGAGCTAGACTACAGAGCAGTAACTTGTTATCTAGACAGATTTCTCACCCAAGTGAGGAGACCTGACATTTTTGTTGTGAATAACAGGCTAAATAACTAAGTAGCTGGGTTACAGGTTAGGAAACACAGGGAGAACAAGCTTGCCACATACAAATTGGTGCAAAATTTAATTATCATATTTCAGTCAGAAACAGGACTTTGTTAGACCTCCATGTATCAAAGTGGGAACCAACTCAACTTCTGTGCAACACATCACGTTCCAACAGGCAAACCCATACCCAAATCTATTTTAGGATGTATAATGTACAAATAACCATTTCATTTTCCAAAGCAGGGATGACAGGACAGCACCTAAGGCTGAAAGCAGAAACCCATAGCTCCCTACTAGACACAGACATCCAGATTTTGCCAGGAAGCTTTATACAGCATCAGTGAACTGCTCCTGTATTGTGAACCCTCTTAATGACATTCAGTGTCACGCTGTTGGCACAACTGCCGCTTGAGCTCACCCCACGCGCACGCCAGCTAATTAATAAGTGATCAAAACACAATCAGCATGCGTGTGTTTAGACTCACTCATAAATCATCCTCTATGTTTCACTCTGCTGCACATTCCACTTGTGCAGATCACAGCTTTCACATTTGCAAACGTTATGGCACATATGTAATGTTTTAGAAACTAAGAGCTGAGCTCTTGAGCCCCTAACAGGCAGCAGATAAACTTGGCAGTGTTAGGTTTACAGTTGAACTCAATGATCTTGAAGGACTTTTCCAACCTAAATAGTTCTATGAGTCCATGACTTTGCTTCCTTGTTGGATATACAATGATTGCTGTGACAAATTACTGTCAAATCCAGTCAGTCCTAAGATCCATTAATGTTTTGGCCAGGAAAGAATCCTATAGAAAGAGAGAAAAATGGTAGAGGGAAAATGACAAGGGAGAAAGAGCTGCTGCATACTAGTGTTTGTTCAACAGCCATGCTGGTGAAAAACTCTTAGAAAATGGTTGATGATGCTCATTAAGATTTTCCCTCTTAACCATAACCAATCTCCTCTCTACCTGTTGTGCCACAATGTTTAAACTTCTGTGTCATGAATGTACATCTGGCAATTTTCACATCTTGGCCATACATCACCCCATTTGCAAGTCATCTACTATTCTTCTAGAAGTGAAGCATTTGGGATGCTAAGATTACCTGGGAGAAGGGAGCTAAGGGGATCATATTTTGGACAGAAGAGGCACATAACCTATGGTGTTAGGATCAGCAGGAATTTCAGTGAAACTCTTACACAGAGGTGTGAAAGGGCAAGGAGATGGACACATAACACCAAGTCTACCTACAATACCTTTACCATACAGATGCTCTAGCTTTAGGAGCAACTTAAGCCTATAGTCATATGTTCAAGAGCTAGTCTACTAGGTGAGACTGAGGGAGTTGGGGCTATTTAGTTTGAAGAAGAGGAGGCTGAGGGGAGACCTCATTGCTGTCTACAGCTACCTGAAAGGATGTAGTGGACTGGTGGCTTCCGGTCTCTTCTCACAGGTAAATAGTGATAGAACAAGAGGGAATGGCCTCAAGCTCCGACTGGGTGGGCTCACACTGGACATTAGGAAACATTTTTTCACAGAATGAGTGGTCAGGGATTGGAATGGGCTGGCCAGGGAGGTGGTGGAGTTAGCAACCCTGGATGAGCTTCAAAGTTGCTTGGATGTGGTGCTTGAGGATATAGTTTATCGAGTAGGGATAATGGTTGGACTTGATGACCCTGAGGGTCTTTTCCAACCAGAATGTTTCTGTGATTCTGATGACAGTTTGGGGGACAACTCCTAGGCAGGACAAATGCCTACATTTATTCTGTTGAACTTTATCTAATCTATCTACAGAGATCATCTGTCTAAAGCTTTGTACAGTGAGTTGGTCTTTCTGTTTTCCACTGCTTCTCATGCAAGGTATTTCCTGATTGTGATGCAGTCATTCCCTTTTGGTAATCTCTTTTCTAAGGAGATTTAGCTTCTGGAACTTAGTCCACATTAAAAACGCCTCCAGTAATTTCAGTCATTAGTTCACTTGCAATAGGTCAGTAAGGAATGTCAATAAAACACATCACTTTGACTTTGCTGGTTGTGGTATAATTTCCCAGTCTTTACTCTTGAACTGACATAATTTCACTCTTTCTTAAAGAAAAGGCTCTGAACATAAAGGTTACAGTCACTGCCCTCCCTCTGAAAATGCTCCACTACCACTGCATTTTTTATTGAGCTATCCTATTGTGCACAAAAAGCTACTTTCACCGGGTTGTATAAATATTTGATGTAGCTGGATTGAGAAAAAGCTATTTTGATGTTCTTCCTTCTTATTTATAAGTAGTGTACAGGAAAAGATTTCTTACTTTACTATGACAGCTTTCCTAGTGGGCAACAATTTTCCCCTTGTTGTCTTTGAACTGCAAATCCCCCTCATCTAGGAAACAAACCTTTAGGCTGCTGTAGCTCTCAATGAGGAGGACCAGCTATCTGTGGCTTTACGCGATGTCTGACCCAAATGTTGGCCTTTGCTTTATATTTACATTCCTCTCTCCTCCTGAATAGTTTCATCTTCAGTACACACAAAGAAAATAATTCCATATGGATGATATAAAAATCCCAGCCACTTCAGTGGATAAGGTGACTATAATTGGCCAAATGCATCACTGGTTCATCTTTGTCATAGATGGTGCAAACATAAGAGACAGACAATCTGACCTTCTAGAAACCTGATTACTTTCTTCTTTCAAGCAACTTACATTTTGTTTCATTTGCTTTGTCTTTAAGTACTGTCAATGTTTTCTGGTTGGCTGGCTGGCTTTTTCTAAGTTTGAAAGGCAGGAAATTCACAGACAGAATGATAAAACAGATATAAGAGTGCCAAGCATTTAAAGATCTGCAGTTCAAAGCGACTAAAAATGAGCAGGTTTGTGATTACTCTGTTAAGGCATCAAGATGTAACCTTAGCTTTGACTCTTCCTTCTGACACTGACTGAAGACTTGCTGTTAAAGGAAAGGAGACCCACCTGTTAACATCCTTTCCACTTGCAATAGTATTAGTCTGTAGCTTGCTGCTACAGTTTCCACTTCTCACTAGAAGAGCGTAAGGGTGAAGTCCTATGATCACTTTAGGTCACTAGGCAGGGTGAGTTTACACCTGGGACTACAGGTAGAACTGACAATGACAGGAGCTGGATAAACAGTACCAGCAAGTAACTGAACTCCAATTTTAAATAACTGTCATTTGTCAACATAAGAACATTTAAGGACCAAGCAAGCTGCTACTTCTACCATCGTAGCAAATCTGAATACCGTTAATACATGGGGTAACTCTGCGTGGTTTACATACTGCAATTTGTAATTTTGTCATCTTTCTGTTTATAATTATCTGGTACAATGAGCAAAAAGAAAGAATTGTTATCAGTGAACTTTAAAATTCTTTTAAAGACTAATTATTAAACTGTTGGCAGAAGGAAGAAACAGATTTATGACTACTGACAATCTGGATCTTCATTTCATTCGATATTCAAAAGACAAGGAGGAAAAGAAGAAGATAATAACTCTGCTTTTAAGTCTAATAAGCAAAATAATGAATTTGTACTTTAAGCCAAAGAGAAAACTAGCCTCCAGAACAAAGAAATGTGATATAACCAATTAAAGAAAGTATGCCTTAATTTGAAAGAGGATTAATTACTGAACAAGGAGACCAGCTACGAAGGGCTAGATAGGCTGCCATAAAAGACCAGAAAAACCTAAGGAGCTGAGAAGCCCTCAGGCCCCTCTTTCTTCCCTCCTCCCTACCTGGGTTGTTTTCTACTCCTTGCTGTACGAATGGAAAAGCTCTTCTTCTCTGCAGCACAGGAAAATGTTAGGATTTAAGTCATAAGCATTTAAATGCAACTGATAGGAACTTAGAGATGTTCTTAGCAGATGTTCTTCTAATAGCATGGGCATGTTCATGGTGTTCTAATGTAACTGCTCTAATTAACACACTTTTAGAAACCTTAACTCTGAGTTTTTTACTTCTAAGCTTGTTCTCCCTGTAATTGTAAAACACTTATAATAATGTTTATTAATTCTCCATCTTCACCTCCAGTCTAACTTGTTCTGATATCTGACCACTTTCACACAATTTGTTGTCCTGTTTGCATTGGAATTTTATTGGCATCATTCAAGCCTACTTTATCTAGTCTACAGGCAGTGCGAGGAGTACTGCTATCCAAGTACATGAACTTCCCCCAGGCCTCTGTTATGTAGATGAACATCAGAAGTTTAAGTAACAGAAAAACACTGTGTTTAAAGCATTTTAAGAGTGCACTGATAAGCAGCTTTTATTAAAGAAAACACTGAGCCTGACAGAGCCAATTAGGTTTGCTTCTACCAATTGCAATTTATACACATAAAGTAAATGACCATTTGTTTTTAAGCAACTTAACTAGCAATTATAAGGCTTTCCAGGAAGCTGAGTGAAAGCATTCCATCAGCTGAACTTTAGACCTTCCTTTTTTGCTACTTGCTTGCAAAATGAAAAATTAGGATTCCTCGTTAACTTCCTGATTGACTTTTACCAGAATTGACTCATATTACTGTTTGTTTTATCATAAGTCCTGGAATTCTGACCAACAGTAAAATGGAAAGAAGATGCTGAGTGTAGTTCCCTTGTAATTTTGAGGCACAAATCCACTAATCTTCATAGCAGTGCCAAATCCATGGGTTACCACATTCCTTTTGAAGAATGCAAAACAAACCAAAATTAGATGAAAGATTCAGCCGTAAGCACTTTAACCATTAAGTACAGTAAGTACAGAAGTCATATAGTTTTCCAGTAAAATTAATTTGGCTTTACCTTCAACATGTTTTTATGTTCAAGTACTTCTCTTGTTTTATTCTCATGGGCCCTTGGTTATGTCTCTCACATTCCTACTAAGCACCAAAGCCTTTTTACAGCAAGTTTGTCTTCAAACCCACGATAGCTGTGAGTGTGGTGTAGACTGGCTGCGACATTGTCAGACTCAGTGCCTCACTTTCATGACATGCAAAAAATCTGGTTTTTAATCTTCTGTTCTTCAAGTAAGATCAACATCTATCCATCACTTACAGGAACACACTGGTTACAATGAAACAAATATAGAAAATGATTTTGGAAAAATGTGTGCCATGAAGGTAGAAAGGGTCTGTGAAGAAGTGGCTACATGTGGGCCAGATGAAAATGCAAGGCCCTTACAGTGACCTGCAATCAGACCCAGATGCAGTGTGTGGCCAGACAGATAGGAGGAAAGCCACTCTGCCATTTGTGTCATCTGCTTTACAATCTTATTAGTTTAATCTATTTTACTTGGTACTGTTATTAACTGTATATTTCTGCAGTTACAAGATCATCTTTAGCATGTTTGCGAAAGACAATACATGATCTGTTTTTCTTATTCAGATGCCAAAATATTTCCTGTGCTTTCATTCCATTTCACTGAAATGGGCTGATCTAAAACAAATCTGCCCCAGGCCTATATTAAAGCACCTCCCGAATGTCTTCTCTTCAAAGATAATGACCTCTATTAGAGGAGAAAGGAAAATAATCACAGCTTAATGCTTTCGGTAATTTCCATACCATTTACCATTCCAAGGCTGAAGACAGCGTTTACCAATGAGCCTCCTTTCCTGAAGTGATCTGTCATATGCTCCAGCCAATTTGCTTCTAAACTGTTGACAGTCTGCCCATTCCTGGAGATCCTCATCGGGATAGTCACTGTGTAATACTGGCTGCATTTCTGTGGGCTTTTTGGCTTGTTGAAGAGAACGAAGATCTCTGCTTCTACCAAAAAGTAAAAAATGGAGTAATGCAACAACTGTATCATAACATTTCAGCTAAAACAAGGTATCACTCACTTCTTGCCCTCACCCCATTACACTTAGCAACTGGAAAAAAATATTCTGAGATGTTGTCATCTCTTTAATACATTTCTGCAGTGTCCAGCACAGTAGAGTCCCAAAACCCAGTGTGTTCTAAAGCACACCCATCCTACTGGTTATCAGTGTAAACAGAGACAGGAGAACATACTACACAAGCTGCTTTAAGTCCCCAAACCCAGTGTGTTCTAAAGTACAACCACCCTACTGGTTATCAGTGTAAACCAAGATGGGAGAACATGCTCCACAAGCTGCTTTAAGAACTGTGGTGGTCACAAAATCACTAAAAATTAATGCATGGAGTACTTTAATCTTCCAACTGAATGAATTGTGAAAAGAGTTGTGACACTAAGGACAGTTCAAATATAAAATCTTACTGTAAATTTAGGAGGAATTGCATTTGTAGCCATCAAATTCAATAACTTGAGTTTGTTAATACAATGGCATGGACTCAGCAAGTAGAAGTATCGTGTAAAGAAAATGCAATGAATCATTAATGTAGAGACTATGTTTGCTGGTTTGTTGATTTACTCTGGGTCTGAGCCAAGGCAAGACATTAACACAACAGCAAATGAATTTTGGAAGTGGAATTATGAAGGGTCTTAAAAATGAGAACATTTTCTAGACTCTGCTCTGTATTTCCTGTAGTTTATCACAGAAGTAGTCAATGTAAGCTCACTATCACAAAAAAGTCATTGCTGACAGCAAAGCTGAGCTTTCACGGCCCTCAACTGGAAGTTTAGGTGCAGATACACCTTTCAAGTTTTCTTAAGGGTACGGAGCTCAACAGAATTAGTGATTAAAAAAATGTTTGGATGTTATTGTTTTACTTATTAACAGATACAGAAATCAGTGATAACATTTCCAAATAACAAAAAAGTTCTCCCCAAATAAATTAATATAATGACATTATATCAGCACAGGAAGGACATGGAACTGTTGGAGTGGGTCCAGAGGAGGGCCACAAAGATGATCAGAGGGCTGCAGCAGCTCTCCTATGAGGACAGACTGAGAGAGTTGGGGCTCTGCAGCCTGGAGAAGAGAAGGCTTCCAGGAGACCTTACAGTAGCCTTCCAGTATCTGAAGGGGGCCTACAGGAAGGCTGGGGAGGGACTGTTGACAAGATCTTGCAATGACAGCACTAGGGGCAATGGGTTTAAACTGGCAGAGGGGAGATTTAGACTGGATGTTAGGAGGAAGTTCTTTCCAGTGAGGGTGGTGAGACACTGGCAGAGGTTGTCCAGGGAGGTTGTGGCTGCTCCCTCCCTGGAGATGTTCAAGGCCAGGCTGGATGAGGCCTTGAGTGACCTGTACTAGTGGGAGGTGTCCCTGCCTATGGCAGGGGTTGGAACTACATGATCTTTGAGGTCCCCTCCAACCTTACCATTCTACGATTCTATGAAATTCATTCTATAAGCTCCCTTTGTTTACAAGTGATTACATTCTAACGCCAAGTATTAAAGAAAGAGGTGTCAGAAGAAATGCTAAGATTGCTCTCTATCAAACATCACTGAGCCAGAAGTAGCATGTAAATTGAAAATGATATTAGAAGGGAAATGCTCAGAGGCAGGCTGGCAGCACTTGGAGAGATCACAATATAACCAAACATGAAAGAGACCTAGTGATCTCAGATGAACTATGGATTCAAATATAGTAAAAAGGGAAAAATATTGTTAACATGAACCCTCTTGATGTTTACCACTTGTTTAGAAAAAAATAAATCATGACAATTCCAACTCAGAAGAGCATACACAGAAAATTTTTATTCTGACCCACAAACAGGAATCATATTGGAAATGGAGATCTTTCTGGTGCTAACAATAGCAAATCATAAAAAAGAAAATCCATAAGGAGATGATAACATGGATTTTACACTGGGCTGTTGACAACACACATTTAAGATGCCTGGAAGTCTTTCAGTGGTCGACTTGGTTTGTCACCATTACCAAGCGTATACTACACGAGTCCTAACAAGCCACTATTGGCAACCACTTTTACAAGTGAGTCTGACTGCTCATGCATGGACAGCCACCTTCAGTTTCCTTCTAGGTAAGACAGCACTTTGGGATATATCATTGAAAAAAATGTGCCTTGTTCACCCAAAATAATTTTCAAGACTGCTTATTAAAGTGAATGAGCGCTTAAAAAGTATTTGGAGAGGAAAAAAAGGAGCATAAAAATAACATTTGAGAAGTATAAAATCTAAAATTTAAAAAAAAAAAACCAAAACAAACAACACAAAAACAAAATTAAGAGTCTCCAAATACTAAGATTTTTTTTTTCCTGAAGTTTTATATAGGGAAGAAGGAGCTCAAGAATGGTAACTTCCTATGGAATAAGTAGGCTAACTGGAAAAACCAAACAAGTGATGCTTTCTATCTGCATGTTCCTAAGGAAGGATGGAGAATCGGTGCCAAAGACTGGAATACATTTTCCATGGGAGGAAAAGGGAGTGCTCCAATAACAAAAATCCATACACAAGTAACAAAGAAATCAGCACTGTTGTATGGGCAATAGACCTGGGAAAATCCTACTACAGGTGTGCTGTCACACAAAGCTGCCTTCTCAGACCTTCGGTCTTGGAAAGCATTTGCATATTTCATCAATTAAAAAAATCTGTGACTCAGAGAAAGAATGATAAATGAGGAAACCAAAGATGTTTTTAAAATAAACCCTCTTATCTGGCAAATCAGCAGCTGTAATAAAATCCTGGTTGGCAAGATGTGAGGAGATCAGCTTCATATTATGCAGAAACATTAAGACTATGGTTACAGAAGATTTTTACTGTTAGTTATAGAGAAGAATATGAAACTGGCTATGTTAACTTTCTCAAAGACAGAGTATATAAAAAGAGAAAACAGGTCTGACTAGACTTTAAAACAATCAAACTAAAAGAGATTTTATAATATGTAAGATTCTAATGTAAACCAGAACAAATACTCAAATAATAGCTATGGTTTGACCAAATCTGGCTGCCCTTTTGCCCAACAAAAATTGAAGAAAGAGTGGTGAAAGTTTACTAGAGTGTGATCAAATTTGATGGCAAATATCACACTAAAATGCAACAGAAACTAAGACAATGCCAAGTCATTCTCAGTTCTATACACAAAACCCCCAAGAGGGTAGAATTGTTTGGCTCAATAAGTAAAACATAAAGAATACAGATAAATTGAAGTCAAGGACAGTACCAGCTGAAAGGAATGGAGATGGAATTTCCTTACATAGATTTGTAGCGTGTAAGGAACGTAAGCAAAGCAGCAAGAGAAACAAATGTGCACACTGTTTTCCAGGATTTAAGCAAAAACAGGAAAGAAAAATATTTTTATGTTTAAACTGGAAATGTGGCAAGAATATATTTTTCTGAAGACTTCTCATTTTCTAGATTATTCTGATCTACATTCTACTTTGAACTGCAAATTCTGCTACTGAAGTAAACTCCAAGAAACAAGCTCCTAAAGGAGGGTATTTTGAGACCTCAGCAGAGACTTTTCTGTTTTGATGGTCTAAAATGCTTTCAGAAGTAGAAAGCACACCCAAGGAGAAATATGTCAAAGAAATGAAAGAACAAACACTGGTATAGGTAGAATAATCCTGTCAAAAAAAAAGGAAAAAAGAAAAAGGAATGGGAAGGGAAATTATTAGGAGCACCATTACCAAGAAGACCTATACTATGAATTAGCAAACATGAGCCATTAACAAAAATTACTGCTCCTTTCCACTAAGTCCAATTCTGACTGCAGCACTGAGCCCAGCCTGACTGTAGGATAGTAGGAAACTGATCATGCATATTCCTGCTGTTCCTGATGTGGTTTAAATTCAGCTATCTGCTCAGCTGCTACAAAGGGGCTAGCTGTGACAAGGCTTTGTGACATTCCTTCTCCAAACCTCAAGTCAGGCAGATTAGCAGTGCTTTTTATTCAAATAGACAAAAATGATACAAAGATCAAGAGCTTTCAGAGTATCACAACAAATGCAGAAATAAACCAATTCCACTGAGCAGTAGACAAAAAAAAAAAAAGTGTCTTTACACTCAAGCACACAAAGGGGCCATAACCAAGTTGTCTCCAACCATATCAACTCTCCCTTCTTCATCTGACTTAATACCCAGTTGTGAACTGTGTAACCATGCTGAAACCATGTTAAGTGTCTCATTTGGCACATCTTTTCTTTGTAATTACAGTGATAAGGTCCTCCCCTAGGTCCCCACCACTCAAAGGAACTGGGAACATAGAATGGTAAGGTTGGAAGGGACCTCAAAGATCATCTAGTTCCAACCAACATAATTGAGACAATTTTAACTTGGCTTTTAGGTATGAGAAGTCAGGACAATACTTACTGCCAGTCGGTGGTGGTTTCAAGCATGGTGCTGGCGTTTCATTCTCCACAACTCCATTTGGCTTGTCTGCTGCTTCTGTTACACTTGGGTTTGCGTGCTGAAACTGTTCTTCACCCCCCTTTGCAGAGTCGAGATTCAGCTCTTCAGTAGCCTGTCCTTCACCCTTCCAGCCCTCCCTGGATGTGGCACATTGGTCAGCACTTTCCTCACTTGGTGCTTCAGTGCTGCATCCATTAATGCCATCTATTTTCTCGCCATCCGGTGAAGCATGATCCTCGAGGTAATTTGAAACATTTTTATTATCTCTCGATTGCACAGAGTTGTTACTGGCAGGTGTCAGGGAGGTGCTGACGAGACAGTTCTTTTGGGAATGGTATTGAGGTATAATTCCAACAAATTTCAAGCCCTGACTTGCAGCATCTTGAATCTACAAATCAAAGATTAGATTTCTAACTGTCAAGCTGTCTTAGCTAAACAGAAATACAGAAAATAACACCCTTCAAGGCAGTTAGCACGTCATTTTGCTACTTTTGTCCACTACCACAAGAAATTGTCATGTTACATTTACATAAAAAGTTACATTCTAGAAAACCAGGAGGAAAAATTCCCTAAACCATCTGAAATAATGTGACAGTGGAAAGGGAAAAAAAGAGAGAGAGAGAGAAAATGCCTACATATTTCTTCACAACAGATAAAGTATCTGCTTTAAAAGTTTATGTAGGCTAAATTACCAGACATCATATTACTTACACAAAGTTTTAGTATCAACCTTGTGAAGTCAGAGAGCTAATATTACATATTCTGCTGCATTTGGTAGATGAGCATGATATTTATGCAAGGAAAAGGTTACTAATTCACTCTGCTACATGAATTGTTATAACAACAGTTGTTGTTTGTCCTATTTTGGATTGAGAAACAAATGGCAAACTTTCACATAATGAGTACATAAAAGCAAAGCTATTTTAATACATGACTTTTCAGAAGGTACAGAACTTCAAACAGAAAAAGTCATTGCAAGATGAGCTAAGAAGATTAAGTGGAAATTCAGGAATGTTATTTTTCATGCTTCACACTTTAGGTAAAGGAGGAAGGAATCAAATCACAGTAGATGCTAAGAAAAAAAACCATTGGCATGGAAGTAATGACAATTACATAAAGGCAGAGTTAACTATAGAAGGTTTGAGACCAAACTGTAAGAGAAATCTTTTTTATCCAGATCAAGCGCTCCAGATGCACCATCCATTCAAGTCACCAACCTCACACTCCTCAAACCCAGGATGAGCTGCACTGAGAACCAGACTGGTGTGGAAACCTGTATGCAGCTGCTGCTTTATTTATCAAAACCATCCAGCAAAAACGGAGAGGTTTCCATGTAATGTATTCACTTCCCATAACATAAACTCTAAACACACAGAAACATTCAAAAAAGAATGCCTTGAGAATGGAGAAATCATTTCTCTTTCTCAGCATACCATGTAATTTCAGAGAGTTAAAATGTCTTAGTTATGCTCTAAGGCTTGATTTAGTATGAACTGAAATAGTTCTGGTGTTTGCTTTTTTGGTAGTGGTGGTTTGGGGTGTTTTTTATTCAACTGAAGAAGCAGCTCTCTTCTGCATCTTCTCTACCCAGACTTTTTTTTTAAACAAATCATCTGCTTCCTGGTAACACATTGTTGTTCTGAACAAACCTACAGATGATATCAGACCAGCAACAAGAACTTCCTCTTTCAAACTACTACTATATTTTCCACGTCAAATTAACTCCTGATTTCATGATCACAGGAACTTAAATAGAGCTCTCCAGGAAACAAGGCAATGGCATTCACAGGTGTTTATCCTGGCAAATACCAGATGGTGACTAAAGCTAAAGAGGGCAACCATCTCCAAAGAAAAGTAATACAAGTAGCATCCTAATCAAATATTTATCTACAAAGAAATCTACTGCATAACTGCCTTGCTCAGAAGGGTTTAAGTGAATGTCAACAATAGATGCATTCATAATATGTTTAATGATCCTTAGCCCCTGTTGTAACCTTACACATACTTTTTTTATGCAGTTAATGAATGAGTTACAAATTCAATTCATCCCTTATCACCAGTCTACAGACACATCATGACATTTGTTTTACTAAGCTGCAGGGCAGCTAATTATAGAAATTTAACTAGTATGCAATTGTTAAGAGTTTGTGGAAAGTACACATGTAGTAATTTTATTGATGCAGGCCAATGGAGACTGCTTGTCAACCTGTATCAGACTCATGCTGTGATCTGGATGAGAGCAGATTTCGCAGCTACTGTAGCCATCTTTTACAGTCTCAGCTCACTCAAAAAGGGGAATACCTGATGTGAGTTGTTCCTTCTGAGGCTCTTGTTCTCATGAATAGAAGTAGGAGTGACTACAGACTAAATGATAGTTTACACAATATTAGCTTCACAGCGTAGCAGAACTAGTGGGAAAAGACTGTATCATCAAGGCCCTTTCTCAGTAAGTTCATTGCTAGCATATTAAGAGGGCTGCAGCAGCT
>VWYK01096601.1:0-12282 GCA_013399775.1 Semnornis frantzii
TTAGCCTCCTCTGTTTCAAACTAGCACATCCCCAGCTCCTTCAGACACTCTTCATCAGATTTATTCTCCAGGCCCTTCCCCTGCTTCATTGCCCTCTACACTGGCTCCAGCATCTCCACATGCCTCCTGTATTGAGGTGCCCAAAACTGAACACAGCACTTGAGGTGTGGCTTGTGCCAAGTACAAGGGGACAGTCACCTGCCTGTTGCTGCTGGACACAGCACTTCTAATCCAAACCAGGATCATTAGTGGAGCAGAGGGAATGGGAGATGATACCATAATCACCTCCTCAGCACACTGTGGGATATTTCTGATGGTGCTTGGCCCTGTCCTCACTGTTTGTCAAAGCACAGCCGTTAACTCTCCTGACCAAACAGCTCCTCCCAGCTGGCTGCCAAGAACTGGGAATAATGAAATGGTCATTGGGCACCTGATTTGCATCCAGAATACTGCCCTGCTCACAGCACTGCCCTAGTCAGACACTGCTGTATATCACAGCTATTCTCATTCCCTACTCCGTGAGATACAGACAAGTGTGTTTCACACTTCACAGTATCACCAAGGTTGGAAGAGACCTCAAAGATCATCAAGTCCAACCTGTTACCACAGACCTCAAGACTAGACCATGGCACCAAGTGCCACGTCCAAACCTGCCTCGAACGCCTCCAGGGACAGTGACTCCACCACCTCCCTGGCAGCCCATTCCAGTAGGGAATGACTCTCTCAGTGAAGAACTTTCTCCTCACCTCGAGCCTAAACNCTGGACACAGTACTCAAGGTGTGACCTAAGCAGTGCAGAGTACAGGGGGAGAATGACCTCACTGCTGCTGCTGGCCACACTATTCCTGATGCAGGCCAGGATGCCATTGGCCTTCTTGGCCACCTGGGCACACTGCTGGCTCATGTTTAGGCGGGTGTTATGCACTTCTGTCTGTTCATATCAGAAACCTGATTACAAATATTAAGGCAGGAGGGAGGGGTTGGATATGTGGCTCTATCCTTCCATTAGCAGCTCTTGGGAATCAGTCTTTAACTGTCACTTCTGGTGTCTCTGATAATTTTAAAACTTACCAAGTTTTAATACTCAAGGGAGTGTCATTGCAGCCCCCAAAATACTGTTTGTTGCAGCTTGTTCTTCGTGGAGAGAGGAAAAGGACTGGCTGAAAGAATTGAGTAAGTTCAGACTGGAGATGAGAGGGCTCTGGGAAGACCTTACAGCAGCCTTCAGTACCTGAAGGGGGCTACAAGAAAGCGAGATAGAGACTTTCGACAAGGGCTCAGAGTGATATGACAAGGAGCAAAGCTTTGAGCTTGAGAAGGGGAGATTTAGACTGGAAATTAGGAAGAAATTCTTTAGAGTGAGGGTGGTGAGACACTGGCACAGGTTGACCAGGGAGGTTGTGGATGCTCCCTCCCTGGAGGTGTTCAAAGCCAAGCTGGATGGGACCTTGAGCAAGCTGTGCTAGTGGAAGGCGTCCCTGCCCATGGCAGGGAGGTTGAAACTGGATGATCTTCAATGTCCCTTCTAACCCAAAATATTCTATGACATTTTGATTCCCTGCAGTTCATCCTGAAGTCTGTAGGATAGAGAAAGCGAAAGAAGCAATCAATACCGTGTCTGGAGAAAAAGTCAGATATAGAATTCCAACACCTTAGAGCAACTTTGCCTCAATTTTATATTTCATTACCTAGGAAACTCTGTGGGTTTTTTTTTTTTGTTTTTGTGGGTTTTTTTTTGTGTGTTGCCTTAAATGTTTCACCAATAAGAAGCATTTTTAAATGCACTTGGTAAAAATTAAGCTCCCATCGTTTTTTTCTTTTACACTATTGCAGATTTCATTATGACACATCTCAAGATTAAATTTATTCCAATAATCATTACAATGATGAAAAAAATCCTTGCTTCAATAATTGATTTATGCTTCATTTAAATGTACAGAGTAGTTTCAATATAATTTCTTATTAGCTCTAATGACAAATTTTAAAATAGCAGGGCTCTGAAATAAAGATGAAAATTTGCCATACAAGTTATTACATTTAAATGGACTTAATATTTAATATTTAAAAAATCATTTGATGTAAATAGCCATCATGAATCACTGCAAATATGCTTAGATGTAATTAAACTTTTTCTTTACCCATATCTAGTTGCTTCATAATGAATTATTTTCTTTCCTCTTTATTTTATTTTAGGGCCTTCAAAAAAAAAAAAAAAAANTTTTGGGCCCTTAAAAAAAAAAAAAAAAAAAAAGCCTGAAAAAGCCACAGTTTTCTTCTGACACATCAGCATTGTTTTTGTCATGTTGGTCAAGAAATTAGATGTCACGTCAGATATATTTCCCTTTGTCTTTGTTGTGGCTTAATCCCAGCCACTAAGCAAGCACCATGCAGCCATTTGCTCTGCCAGTCCCTTGCTGAAATGGTGTCTCCATTTAGTCCACATCTGGGGCTAACCCACAGCAGTTGCTCTGTCCCCATATGACTCCTCCTCAGCAGAGTGAAGGAATCAGGATAAGGAGAAGACGACCCACAGGGTGAAATGATAACAGCTTTGATGAAATAGCCAAACTGATACCAATGTCAGTACAAAATGTGTTCAGTTATCCTCGGTCCAGCAGAGGCACAGCAATCACAATAAACAGGAGGGCAGTCCTTCAGAGCAGGAGGAGGAGGAGGAAGAGGAGGAGGGTGAGCAGAAGGCTCCCCTCTCTGCAGCAAACTTTCCCCCTTTATATTGAGTGTGCTGTTCATGGTCTGGGGTACAGCCATGACCGACTCAAGCCAGCTGTCCTGGTTGACTTGGAACTCCTAATGGCCTGCAGCCTATAGCTATGTTTCTGTCCCAGTAAAACCAGGACAAAGGGGAAGGAGAATCTCGTACCATTTCGCTGACATCTCTTTCAGATGACTGCAGAGGCAGGATACTGCCTGAATAAATGGACCTGTAGTTTGATCCTCTGTACTATTCTTAGCTAGCAGGGCTCATTTACAAAGTCTGTTAGGAATGCTTTGATAGAATCTGGTTGTGGTTTTTTGTTGTTGTTGTTGTTGTGTTTTGTTTGTTTTTTCTTTTTTTTTTTTTCCTTCTTATTTTTTTCTAAGATAAGCATTTGCTTCTAGATTTGATTTAGATTTTTAATTTGCTCTGGTGAGACCTCATCTGGAGTATTGTGTTGAGCTCTGGAGCCACTGATATAGAAAGGACATGGAGCTGATGGAGCAGGTCCAGAGGAGGCCAGGAAAATGATCAGGGGAGGCTGAAACATCTCTGCCATAAGGACAGGCTGAGGGAGCTGGGGTTGTGCAGCCTGCAGAAGAGAAAGCTCCAGGCAGACCTAAAGCAGCCTGTCAGGACCTGAAGGGGCTACAAGAAGGCTGCAGAGGGACTGTTTGCAAAGGCTCTCAGGGACAGAACCAGGGCAATGGTTTGAAATGAGAGCAGAGCAGATTGAGATTGGATGTGAGGAAGAAGTTCGGCACCATGAGGGTGCTGGAACACTGCAACAGGTTGCCCAGGGAGGTGGTTGAGGCTCCATCCCTGGAGATGTTCAAGGTGAGTCTGGACAGGGCTCTGGGCCACCTGCTCTAGTGGAGGATGTCCCTGCTGACTGCAGAGGGGATTGAACTGAATGAGCTTTGGAGGTCACTTCCAACCCAGACCATTCTATGATTCTCTGATTAACAAGGTTATTCCTTGATTGCAAGTGAAAGCAGTGTGGCTTGGTTTCATTCTTTTTCTTGCTCAAGAGGTCTAACCTTATCAGCAACATCACACAAATTCACAGTTGATATAATTTACATTAGAGGAGTGGAGCTCAATAAGAAAAATCTGAATTTGAAAAGCATGGCAGAGGAGTAGAGGTTTAGAACACTTTCTTTCTAAGGAATTGTTTTGAAAAGGATTTGTGGCTACTTTTACTCAGATCCTGCCTATCACACATATTTTTTAATTTTTTTTTTTTTATTTTGTCATGACTTCCACTTGCCATAACAACAGAAGTTTAACAAACAGTATTTATGGGCTGCAGGCAGAGAAGTCTACATAAACATAAAAGAAAGGAACAGAATGCAGGTTGCCAATCACAGCACTCACTTCTCCCCAAAGCTTTCAGAGAGGGTTGTTTTTTTTTTTTTTTCTTCTTACTTTGCTAAAAGTTTCTTTTGTAGCTTTCTGAATTTTTGGATCTATATTTTCTGTGAGGGAAGTTAGCTGTTTTCCATGTGGCAGAGCCCAGCCACAGGATATTTCTTCTCTGAAAAGCATAGTTGTAGCTAATGCTTATAGTACATTTAACCATTTTTTGGGTGCCTATTAATACACAATAGAGTTGTATTGCTTTAAGCAAATAAAATGAGTTGAAAGACAATTTTACCATTTGATACCTCCCAATTCCAGGCTAGTGGAGTCATTGGATTTGAGAAGTGGAGAATTAAACATCTGAATATATCTGCCCAGTCAGATCTGAAACATTTGTGCCTACCCCACAAAGGCTGCATCAGCATGATACATATTCCTGCCTTGAACATTTGCTTCTCAGAAACACTGCAAGAGAAGTTGGAGATGTGAGGGAGTTTAGCCAAAAGAAATAAACATTTTAAAATTCCCTTTATGGAGATGAGAAGTATTTCTGGACTGGCAGCTCCCAAACAACAACAACAACAATAATAATAAAAAAGAAGGCAAATCAAAGCCTAACAAACAGAAAATAATCATGGATGAAAATCAAGAGAAAAAAAAAACTCAACCTAAGATAAAATGATAGAAACTGACAAGAAATATGGGGGAGCTGTAATGGGGATTGGAGAAAGGCATTTATTAAAGCACACTTGATGAGTTCTGGAGAAGCTTGAAATGATACAGCTCTTGTAAGGGATTAGTAAAAATAAGTCTCCTCGAGACATGGCCTGAAGTCATCTATGTCCTAAGCTGCCCTTTAAGTTTGCTATTAAAAAATAAATGAATGACCATATTGCATCTACACTGATATTTGCTTAGGTGCATTTTGCTAACATAATAACCACCCTCAAACTTTGTCACATAAAAATCCTAACCTGCAGTTAGCTCTAACTATTATTATTATTCCAAAGCAAGCACAATGAAGACACTTCCCTTTCAAAACCAAAGCCTTAGAGCTATGTATGTGCTGCATATCTAAGGGGGGGGGGGGAACCCAAAGCCTTTTGTCACTTTCTGGTTTTCTGATTTATGTTTAAAATTAGAGTTTGTTCATCTAATTGCCTTAATAATCATCTTTGACAATTATATTATGTTAAGTTTTCAAAACACAGTCATGCCAGCTTTAAGAAGAAATGAGGTGGAATGTATGGTTTCTTGTGTTACCTTTTTTTTTGGAGTGGGAGCTGCTAAATCTCTTTGATTTAAGTGAATTTCACTTTCTTTTTGCCTTTCAAAAGAAGTGAAATGAAATACAGTGGAAGGTTTGCATTGAATCTGAGCACTGGCAGAAGGCTCAATACAGTGCAAGGTTTGCATTGAGTCTGAGCACTGGCAGAAGGCTCAATACAGTGCAAGGTTTGCATTGAATCTGAGCACTGGCAGAAGGCTGAGATACAGTGGAAGGTTTGCACTGAGTCTGAGCACTGGCAGAAGGCTCAATACAGTGGAAGGTTTGCACTGAGTCTGAGCACTGGCAGAAGGCTCAATACAGTGCAAGGTTTGCATTGAATCTGAGCACTGGCAGAAGGCTGAAACAATAAATAAAATAATAATAATGACAACAACAATAATAAACAAGAATAAATAAGCATAAACAAGAATAAATAACAAACCCAATAAACTAATTATAAAACATTAAGCTAAAGGAAGGGCTAAAAATTATTCTCAGGTATAAATTGAGCACCAAATGTTCCCTGTGCCTGAAGGTAAAGAGGTTTAGCAGCATATGGTTAAGGTGATCATTCCACACCACATATTTTATGAAGATGGTGCAACAGTTAAAATGGATTTCAAACATCTTTTTGACACCATAAAAATCATTTGAGGGACGTCAACTGGAATCACACAGCAGTGATTATTTCCTAATGTAAGGCAGAGCCACTTTGATTCTAATAAGAAAATGCCTGGCCTGAAGTCACACCTTCCTATGCATCTAACAGTGCTCTCATTTTATCATATTTTAAAAATCCACACCTCATATTTTCTGTTCCCTTATATGGATGGTGCTAATGACACACATAGTAAACCTTCTATTAGCTTTGTACTTCATGAGGATTTGTTTAATTTCAGCTGTCAAACAACGTGGAGAAAGAAAAAAAAAAAAAAGTCAAATCCCACTTTTTTTTTTCTTTTTTTTGCTAACCCCAGGATTTAAAATGCATTATCAATATGACAGCAGTAAATGTTTTCAAAACAATCTTATTGATGGGCCACCTTCTTTTCCTGGTGTACATACAAATCTGAGCATCATGTGAAATCCCTCTTTTTTTTTTACCATAAATTGTGAATGGTACTGATATGAGATTTAGTATGTAAGACTGGTTGAGTAACCCAGCACTGGTGCTGTTGAGATGCAAGGTTACACCTCCAGCTCCTTACCAAGCTCTGACTGGAGCTGGTGCAATCTGAGAGGCATGAATGGCTGCTTACTAATTCTTTACCAATAGCAGTATAAATAGGAGTATGGATAGTAGCATAAATAGCAGTATAAATGTAAGTAGTATACATGTAAATAACATTGAAATACATATTCTAGTCCCTCCTCTAAAGGAAATGTATTTTTAATATATTATGTGAGCCATTGGGGGACTTGAGCATCTCCCCTATGGAGAGAGACTGAGAGCCCTGGGGTTGTTTAGTCTGGGGAAGAGAAGGCTGAGAGATCTGTTCAATGCTTATCAGTATCTGAGGGGTGGGTGTCAAGTGGATGGAGCCAATCTCTTTTCAGTGGTGCACAGTAATAAGACAAGGAACAAAGGATGCAAAGTTGAACATAGAAGGCTTGACCTCAGCATAAGGAGAAACTTTACAGTGAGTGTGACGGAGCCCTGGAGCAGGCTGCCCAAGGGGGTTGTGGAGTTTCCTTCTCTGGAGACTTTCAAAACCCATCTGGGTGCAGACTACCTTAGGGGATCCTGCTTTGGCAGGGAGGTTGGTCTGGATGATCTCTGGAGGTCCCTTCCAACCTCTAATGTTCTGTGGTTCTGTAGAGCCAGCAGTGAGAACTGACTCCTCATTCTTAGAAGAGATAAGGGCTGGGCAGTACAGGAAGGTCACTCTTGCTGTTAGTACTCTACCTCTAAGCATCAGGGGATTCCTTTTCCCACTTAAATGTCCATTAGAGACTTCATCACAGCTACTACAGATTTCTTCAAGTTTGAATAAATCTACCAAGCTTTTCCTAAAACCAGGAAATTCCTGTGAAAATCAAGCACTGAAATATCTCCATCGATACATAGAGTCAGTGTTATGGAATCACAGAATGAATCAGGTTGAAAGTGACCTCACAGGTCTGCTACTCCAACCTCCTTGGATAGGGACACCTCTCAACTAGACTCAGCTGCTTAGGGCCTCATCCAGCCTGGCAAACAGCCTCCCTGGGCAGCCTATTCCAGAGTCTCACCACTGTCACACTGAAAAACTTCTTCCTCAGCTCCAGTCTAACCCTACTCTGCCTCAGCTTCAAACCATTGCCCCTTGTCCTGTCTCTAGACACCCTGATGAGAAATCCCTCTGCAGCCTTCCTGCAGGATCCCTTCAGGTACTGGCAGGCAGCTCTAAGGTCCCCCTGAAGTCTCCTCTTCTCCAGGCTGCAGAACCTCAGCTCCCTTAGCCTCTCCTCACAACAGAGGTGTCGCAGCCTTTGGATCATCTTTGTTGTCCTCTTCTGGACCTGCTCCAACAGTTTGTGTCCTCCTTGCACCTCTGCTCCCCCTGTCACATCATGCATGCCCATTTTGCACTTTGGGTGTCCCATTCAGCTTTGCTGAACAGAGAGCTCTGCAGCCTCTGACTGCATCTTGAATTTTGAAAAAAACTGTTATCAATTCTTTAACACAGGTATAATGTAAAAAAAGAATATTTTAGCACTTTGGATTTACCTTTTTAATGTTACATTAGATTTCCTCTAATGATGGTTTATAAAATCCTCACTATCACCGTATCAGAAAATTGATCAGGTGGAACAGAATCAGTTGGATTGGAAGGGACCTCTAAAGGTCATCTAGTCCAACCCCCATGCAGTAAGCAGGGACATCCTCACTTAGATCAGGTTGCTCAGAACCCTGTTGAGGCTCACTATGACAGTGCCTGAGAATCTGGTATTACACTAATATCACATAACAAATGTGATTATAGTTTTGATATGATTGGCAGAATTATTCACATTCATATGTTACCAAAATCAGTCTGACATCCTTGCTTGTGATTTTGCCAGAGCAATATGCTGATATTGGAGTATTTTGACCTTTGTTTCTAAATCACTGTCTCTGGATATATTCAAGGTGAGGCTCAACAGGGCTCTGGGCAACCTGATCTATTTGAGAATGCCCTTGCTGACTGCAGAGGGGGTTGGACTGGATGACCCTTGGAGATCCCTTCCAACCAAGACCATTCTGTGATTCAGAAAATAATGAAGTCCATCTTTACCTTACAAAGACACTCAATGATGAGAAAAAGAGATTTCTTTTCCTTCTTCAGAGGAAGCTGCAAAGGCATTTAGAAGGCATCCTCTGCTCCTTCACTGAGAGTTGCCCTGAGTACTTGTACAAACATTTTCCAAGCTTTCCCTTTATGAACATGGAGAAATGGTAAATACTTGTACAGCAGCTCCGCAGCTTTGTGAGGGATCGATGCAGTTCCTGCTGCAGGACTTGGCCCTAAAGGTAGCTCTCAAGTACAAATCCCAAACTGCTCTATGGAGCCTTTCTGTATAAAAGACTGCACATCCTTACTGGCAGAGTGGCTGCACTCAAGTCTGCTTTAAGCTGTAGAAAACCCTGTCAGGAGCTAGGGTCCCAGAGCAGCAATAGGAGTTTTACAGCGTACTTTTGTACTGTGCACTCATTTATTTCAGTTTTCTCCCCCCCCCCCTTTTTTTTTTTTTTTTTGTTCGTTNAGGTGGTTGATACATGTTTCCAAACACTTTCTAAGCCTCAGGTTTAGCTGGTTTGCTGCTCAGCCTAACAGGGATGCTGACACTGAAGGGCTAAGCAAAAGCAGGGTGCATTGGATACAGTGATCTGAAATACCAAGCTGGGAGAAGTGATGACTGCTCCAGTGTGTCAGCTGGAAGTGCCAAGGCTGCTCTGCTGGGACAGCTGCACTGTCACCATCAGGAATGGTGCATTTCTTGGGCTCTTTGGCTTTGTGACTGCTCAGCTGTGTTCCAAAGTCATACCTCCAGCCTTGACCATGTTTGAAGGAAGGAAAGCCTTCACCATGTTTTGGGGAGGAATAACAACAGGCACCAGTACAGGTTGGCACTACCGCGCTGGGTAGCAGGTGGAGAAAAGCCTTGGAGCCCTGGTGGGCAGCAAGCTCTGCATGGACAACAATGAGCCTTGTGGCCAAGAGGGTCGATGACATTCTGGGGTGCACCAAGAAAAGTGTGGCCAGCAGGGCTAGGGAGGTTCTCCTCCCCCTCTATTCTGCCCTGGTGAGACCACACCTGGAATACTGCATCGAATTTTAGGGTCACCAGTTCAAGAGACAAGGACCTGTTGGAGAGAGTCCAGTGGAGATCCAAGAGGATGATTGAGGGACTTGAGTATCTCCCCTATGAAGAGAGACTGAGAGCCCTGGGACTGTTTAGTCTGGAGAAGAGGAGGTTGAGAGGAGATCTGATCAATGTCTATCAATATCTGAGGGGTAGGTGTCAAGTGCCTGGGGCCAGTCTCTTTTTGGTGCTCAGCAGAAATAAGACAAGGAGCAGCAGCTACAAACTGGAACACAGAAGGTTTCACCTCAACATGAGAAGAAACTTCTTTAGAGTGAGGGTGCCAGAGCCCTGGAGCAGGCTGCCCAGAGAGGTTGTGGAGTCTCCTTCTCTGGAGACTTTCCAAACCCACCTGGATGCATTCCTGTGTGAACTACCTTAGGGGATCCTGCCTTGGCAGGGAGGTTAGACTGGATGATGTCTGGAGGTCCTTTTCAACCTCTAATGTTCTGTGGTTCTGTGAAACTGTTTCTAGTCTTGATTCTGTGAAATTGTTTCTAGTCTTCTAGGCTAGAGGATTGACTTCAGGAGAAGGGAAACAAACAGGGAGACTGTCAGCCCTTTCCTGAATTCAAACTAATAATGTGATCATACAACGAGATTGCAGGCACTGGGAGCTCACACCCCATGCCACCTTCCTCCTACTCTCATCCACATTTTCTCTTGACTGCAAAGCAAAGTAGCCTTTTCAGGATCATGCTTCCTGCAAAAGCATGGAAAACAGCAGAGAATATTTTCCCTTGCATTTGAAAAACATGTTTTAAAGCTTAGTTTCCTCCTGTAGATTTTAATAATCATGGAGAGGAGCAGGCTCGTGGCAGGTCTATGTTTTCATGGACATATTGCATTTGATTCTGAGTGCAGTTTTCAGCTTTTTTAAATGGAATTTTGTGGGGTTTGAGCGTTTGTTTTTCATTATGTTAAACATAGATCATCCATATGTTGCTTTCCTTTGGAATCTTTAAGAAAACATACAGTCATTTAAATCTGGGCTATTTTATCCCTGCAGTCATAAAATTCCTGTAGAAGAAGACTTCTGCCTTATCTATTTTTCCCCCTCGGTTGTTACAAATGTGTGTTCTCATTCTTTTTCCACATTGTGCTTTGCATGACAAAGTTGCTGCAGGTAAGTCAATGTGCATAGGCTATGAAACACTCTTTTAACTCCTCTGGTACTCTCTAGAAGTCAAAACCTTGACCAATATATTCAAGTCATATCCCCAGTTCCTGATCCCAGGCACTGATGCAGGCTGGGCAGTGCCTGGCTTGAGAGCAGTCCTAAAGAAAAGGACTTGGGGGGGCTGGTGGCTGAGAATCTCAACATGAACCAACAGTGTGCACTTGCAGCCCAGAGAGCCAACCAGAGCCTGGGGTACATCCAGAGAAGTGTGGCCAGTAGGGCAAGGGAGGTGATTTTGCCCTTCTACCCCACTCTTGTGAGACCCCATCTGGAGTACCGCATCCAGCTCTGGAGCCCCTGTTACAAGAAAGATCTGGAGGCACTGGAATGTGTCCAGAAAAGGGCCACAAGGATGATCAGACAGCTGGAGCTCTTCTGCTCTGAGGACAGGCTGAAAGACTTGGGGTTCTTCAATCACAGGCTGAAAGACTTGGGGTTCTTCAATCGCAGGCTGAAAGACTTGGGGTTCTTCAAATACAGGCTGAAAGACTTAGGGTTCTTCAATCACAGGCTGAAAGACTTGGGGTTCTTCAATCCGGAGAAGAGAAGGCTCTGAGGAGAACACATTGTGGCTTTCCAGTATCTGGTGGGGGCTACAAGAAAGCTGGGGAGGGACATTTTAGGATGTCAGGCAGTGATAGGACTGGAAGGAATGGATCCAAGCTAGAGGAGGGCAGATTTAGATTAGACCTTAGGAAGAAGTTCTTCACCCTGAGGATGGTGAGACACTGGCACAGGTTGCCCAGGGAGGTGGCAGCCTCATCCCTGGATATTTTTAAGGCCAGGCTGGATGTGGCTCTGGGCAGCCTGATCTAGTGGAAAGTGTCCATGCCCATGGTAGGGAGGTTGGAACTGGATGATCCTTGAGGTCTCTTCCAACCCTGACAATTCTGTGATTCTGTGACCTTCAGGTTGGTAGAACAATACAGGAAGCATAAGATCTGGCTTCCATGGTGTAGTCTTTACTGTAAGAATAATACATGAGGTCTTACAGGCTGCTCCTATCAGTTGCAAATGTTCTTGTAGCTCATTGTACAATATGTCAGATGAAATGGATTTCATGATCTTTTGTATAATGCATATGTTCCAACAGTAATTTCAAATCTAATTTATTTCCTTAGAAACACATTCATCTTTTGGGTGCCATTTCTAACCAGCTTCATTTCCTATTGCACAAGCAGAGGGGTTAAATTCTCTGCTCACACGCACAGGTGCTACTCCCATTGGATTTTCTACAAGATTTAGAGAGAAAATTTAGCTTAGGAGTGTCTTTATTTCACAACTATCACACTAGCCCTTTTTCTGTTCTAAAGCTAGTAGCTGTTTGATTCCATGATTCTGTGATTCCATGATTTGGCAGTTGTGCTTCGTTTCAGTCTTGCTGCTACAACTAGAAATGCTTTAAAAGAGAGGTTTGGTTTTTTTTTT
>VWYK01096603.1:1781-17460 GCA_013399775.1 Semnornis frantzii
TTATTTCATTGTGTGTGTGTGTGTGGGGGGGGTTATCTCCCAAACCATCACATTTGTCCAGTCACTTTCTTCCTCCTTATGTGCCTGGATATGGTTTACAGGATTTGCTCTATAAACTTTGCAAGGACTGAAGTAAAGCCAGTTGGCTCTATTTCCCCAGCACTTCCTCCCTGGCCTTCTGGAAAATAGGTGTTATGCTGGGAACTTCTGATCACTACAGCTTTTTGAAGAGAGGGAGAGCAGCCTTGCAGTGATGTCAGCCACGCATCCTACTTGGCTCTGTGGTCAGGTTAAGTAATCTCTACACTAATTGTATTCTACCAGACACATGCGAAGACTGAGAACAGACCTTGACAGTAAAGACTGGGGCATAATAAACCTGAGCCTTTCCACCTCCTATGCTACCTATCCCTTTGGCCTCAGTTTTCCTCTTGCTGCTTTTGTTCATGTAGAAGCCCTTCTGTAACCCTTTTCTGTCCTTCACATTTTCACTCTGGCTTAGCTTTGTTTTCTGTAATTCAGCCTCTGAATGCATGGGCATTCCTTCATTATTCCTCCGGAGAAGCTCGTCCTTGCTTTCAGCTCCCATAGGCTTCATTTTTCCATCTAAGCCCAGAGAGGAGTCCCACATTCAGCTAGTGTGACCTCCTCACACTGGCATCATGTCTCACAGACAGAAATGGATGCTTCTTGTGTTTTGAGGAGGTTATCCCTGAATAACATGCCACTGTCCCGGGCTCCACTGTTTTTCATATCAGCAGCTCCTGGGAACTGGTGTGCCAGGAGTCTCCCTAAAGTCCTCCCTATTGAACTTCAGGGTCGTTATTCCTACTTGCCCCTTTTGATTCCACCTTCAAATCCTGCAGCTTACTAGGACTAAACCAAACAAGACTAATTCTTTTGTTATTAGAATCAGCTACGGAAAAATAAAAACAAATTTTGCTAGTCAAGAAGTTTGTATTGATTTTTTTTTCATGTCAACACATTACTATGTTGATCCTCAGAGTATGTTGATGTAATTATAAATGTTATTGTGGTCTTTCACTGCAGCATCTTTGATCTCCCTCACATTTTCTGTTGTCGCTTTTTCAGTGCAAAGCCAATTACTGTGTTTCCGTTGGTGTTTCTGCCTGTAAACCACATAAAAATGTGTCCATAAAGACTCTAAGCAGCCCACAGAGTCCTGTTAATTTATACAAGCTGAGGCTCTGTTCCAGCTGTCACTTCATGGGTTCTTGAGGTAATTCAGGTACAGAGATCTCACTCTTTGTCCATGAGCACCATATCCTGGGCTGCATGCAAAGAAGTGAGAGGATGACAAAACACTGGAACAGGCTACCCAGAGAGGTTGTGGAGTTTCCTTCTCTGGATACATTCCAAATATGTTCCTGTGTGACTTACTCTAGGTGATCTCTGGCAGGGCGTATGGACTGGATGATCTTTTGAGGTCACTTCCAACTCCTCATGTTCTGTGATTCTGTGAAGTGTGACCAGCAGGATAAGGGAGGTTATTCTTCCCCTCTATTCTGCTCTCATGAGACTCCAACCGGAGTACTGTGTCCAGTTCTGGTGCCCCCAGCACAAAGAGGACATTGAACTGTTGGAGTGTGTCCAGAGGAAGGCTGCAAAGATGACAAGAAGGCTGGAGAACCTCCCCTATGGGGACAGGCTGGAGAAAAGGTTCCAGGGATACTTTACAGTAGCCTTCCATTACCTGAAAGGGGCCTACGGGAAAACTGGGAAGGGACTTTTGTAAGGGTTTGTAGTGATAGGATGACAGGGAATGGATTGAAGCTTGAGGAGAGCAGATTTAGACTGCTTATTAGAAAGAAATTCTTTGCCGCAAGAGCGGTGAGACACTGGAACAGGTTGCCCAGGCAGGCTGTGGATGCTCCCTCCCTAGAAGTATTCAAGGCCAGGCTGGATGGGGCCTTCAGCAACTTGATGTAGTGGAAGGTGTCTCTGCCTATGGCAGGGGGTTGTAACTGGATGATCTTTAAGGTCCCTTCCAACTCAAACCATTCTATGAATCTACAATTCTTTGATCCCTGTGATTTTTGGGGAGATATTACGGTATCTGGTTTGCCCTTGTCATCTGAAGGTACTTTGTCTCTAACAGTTAGATAGACCCTCTTCCAGTGTCAGGCTTCCCAGGCTTTGGTTCCAAGCATCCTGCTCCATTACATAGGTAAGACCTAATATCTTGGGACAAGACCTGAGGCAAAACAAAACTTCGTGGCTAGATGTGGCATTGATAAAATGTGCACAGCAGATAGGAGTGTACATATTTTGTGCACCTTCTCATACACTATAGCTGCCTTTTTAAAAAGCACAACAGTTTAGAGTGCCACCTTCCCTTCTGGAAGTCCATTTAGCTGCCACACAGAGTTCTTACTCTTACCTTGGGCACAGGTGACTCCATTCCTGTGAGAGCTTTGTAATCCTGGCAGAGTCTTCCTGAGTATTAATTGCCTTGCACACTAAGAATGGATGGCTCAGAGTCTTAACACCGAATCCAGCACTGCAACACCCTGCAATGGGCACTGCAAACCCCAGCAGGAAGCAGGGTGCGCCTGCACAGCAGCTCTCCCTGGGGATTTCCTTGCCTCTCCTCAGGAAGGAGAGATGGAAGTATGGCAACTTGGGCTCAGTATGGACAGGACCTTGTCAAGGAAAGAACCACTTTCAAGGTTCCTTACAAGGTAATGGCTGTTTTCCCGATTTCAACAACTGAATCTTCTTGTGTCGTATTATCTTCTTCTGCTCTTGTTTCATACTCTTTCAATACCATTGCATTATACACATGCACATACACAACTACTACACAATTTTGTGTTGAGAACTCTGCCAACTAGAAAGCTTTAGAGCAGCGACTGCATGAAAACATACAAGGAAACACTCAGATGTTTTGCAAAAAACTGTGTGAATTCACACTGTGTGAATACAGCACAGGAAACGTTACAGAATTGTAGAGTTAGAGAATACACTGGGTTGGAAGGGATCCTCAAAGGTCATCTTGTCCAACTCCCCTGAAGTGAGCAGGGACACCTTTAACTAGATCAGGTTCCTCAGGGCCCCATCAAGTTTGACCTTGAATGTCTCCAAGGATGGGGCCTCCACCACCTCTCTGGGCAACCTGTTCCAGTATTCCACTAACCTCACTCTAAAGAGCTTCCTCCTAACGTCCAATCTAAATCTACCCTCTTCTAGTATAAAACCATTGCAGCTTCTCCTATCACTACAAGCCCTTCTAAACAGTCCCTCCTCAGCTTTTTGCATATCCCCTTCAGATATTAAAATGCTGCTCTTATGTTTTACATGTGTTTGTCTTGCCTACAACTACCTAACACATCTTCAGGATCCTTCCAAGTAGGGTTCTGAGGCTCCTGCCCTAATCAATCATGCCTGAATGTGATGCCAGAAAGACCAATGGTCCATGAGTTTATACCAATGAGTGGGCAAGACTCAGCTAACTTAAGGGCGATCTTTTGTACTCTATTCCATTCCAAAGAAGAGGAACTGGCATTGCCATTCACAGAATCACAGAGTTAACCAGGTTGGAAAAGACCTCTAGGATCATAGAGTCCAATCTATCACCTAACACCTTCTAATTAACTAAACCATGGCACTAAGTGCCCCATTCAGCATCCTTTTAAACACCTCCAGGGGTGGTGACTCCACCACCTCCTCGGGCAGCCCATTCCAATGGGCAATCATTCTTCCTGTGAAGAATTTCTTCCTAATGTCCAGCCTAAACCTGCCCTGGCACAGCTTGAGGCTGTGTCCTCTTGTTCTGTCCCTGGGAGAAGAGACCAACCCTCTTCTCACTTGCTCCCTGTGATAAGGAGCAATGGATGTAAGTTGCAGCACAGGAGATTCCACCTCAACACTTCAACACACTTCTTTACTGTAAGGGTCACAGAACACTGGAACAGGGTCCCCAGAGGGCTTGTGGAGTCTCCTCCTCTGAAGCCTTTGCAGGCCTGTCTGGATGTGTTCTGTGTGCTCTGAGCTGGATTGTCTGGTCCTGCTCTGGTAGGGGGGTTGGACTTGATGATCTCTTTGGGTCCCTTCGAGCCCCAACATCCTGTGAACCTGTGAACCCCCATCTGGCTACAGTCTCAGGTAGTTATAGAGAACAATGAGGTCTTCCCTGAGCCTCCTCTTCTCTAGGCTGAACAATCCCAGCTCCCTCAGCCGCTACTTGTAGGGCTGTGCTCCAGCCCTCTCATCAGCCCTGCTGCCCTTCTCTGGACACATTCAAGCACCAGGCTCGATTTCACCATACATAAAACGCCGGTAATAATACCTGCTTATCTCCCCATAGTGTTATATAGCAACTGGCTGTTTATAAAATGTGTTACCCTGTGGCAAATACTTCCACGGGACCTTCTGAGGATAAGAGAACAAGAGCCTCTAACAAGGGCTGGCATTCAGACTGTCCATCAAGAGTGTGCAGCTCTACAGAATATTCCCCTAGCAGGGTGAAACCCTAGCAGGTCACACCAGTTCAGAGGCCAACAAAGCCTTTAAGAACCTCCTTTACCAGAATTCTGTCCTCCACACATCACACAGAGAAAGGGTATGTCCAGCACCATCGTTACCACCCATACCCATAGTGTTACAGCCAGAGACAGCGTAAAAGCACCTGGCTTGCATAATCAACCTCTTCCACCTAACTATATTGCTATAAGCAGCTTCTGCAGGGGACTGTACCCTGCATTTCAGGCCATTAGCAGCGCAGAAGCAAAGGTGCAAAATCATCCCTACAAACAGCTCCACGCCTTCAGGAGGCTGGCACACCCAGTGAAATGGGTGCAGTAGCAGTGACACACACCTATGGAAAAGGCTGGATTTGGGAATTAGCGATGTGCTGTGGATCTGACCATACATGTTGCCGTCGTTTCAACATAGTGCCCTCAAAACATCAGCTGATGGTTTGGCATAGCCGTTCTCTAGCATGTACACATATGGAGCCCTCATTGCAAAAACTTGCTTGCCACACCTCACAAATGATAGATGCTGTGACAGACAGTACTGCAGATAAAAATCTCAGCTGAGCAGAAGCATGAGAAACCATGTAAGAAAAGTAGCAGTAAGGTAGAACAAGAGAGTATGCATACAGGGTTTTATCATCCTACTGTTCCTGAAACAGGGAAAGCTACAAACATGTACCTGCTGGGTACACAACACATCTCATGCACTGCCTATACACATTAGCTTGGGATGAAATCTCTCATGGAGGAATTAATTATGAATTAATCTCTCAGAATGGGGCTAGGAAACAGTGGATTAATAGCTCCTCTTCTGGACCAGTACAGAACAGCAGAAGTATAAGCTGGATGCAGCCCAGCACTGCAAGCCAACGCTTTCAGTCTCTTGCTAGAAGAGTAGCAAATGGGATTAGTTCTACAGTTCAAAAAACTCCAAACTTAATGATCTGAAGTCAAACCACATTTGTATTTACTTGGAAACAAAACCTGGCATAGCATGGGAGACAGCTTTCTATCACTTCCCTGTTTCTTATCTCAGAACCAAGCTGGGTTCTAGAAAGATGGAGAGGAAATGTCAGTATGTCCCATGGAAATAAAAGTAGCGTTCGCTTTACTAGGAATTCTCTATGTTGAATTTAGCCCTGGAACACTTAAGCCAGGACATTAAATATATTTTACTTCTGATGTTTTGGATAGAGCCACAGCACAAATGGCTAATGTTCAAAACGCAAAGTTGGTACAGACTGGAAATCAAATCCAGTACTGGCAGATGCAAGTGAGGTCAAACCTAATGTGAACTTACATCAAAGGTATCTTTTGGCCAAAGCCTGCACTGAGTATTAACATCTCTGGATACTTTCTGATGCATCATTCCAATATATCTGGTTTGGAAAAAAAAAAACAAAACCCTGGTTAGATGAAGCCGAATGTATGCAAGGAGAGATGGCATTTATCAGAAAGTTTAGGAGACAAATGAACCGGATCTGTTTCACGTCCTGTGGAAGACTCCCTCTGCAAAAGCTGTGTAATCCCTGTGCGCCTTGAGTTACCCCACCTTAAATTATGGAGTTAAAAACATCTTATGTAATAAACAAAGAAAAAAAAATAGTGCTGAAAGACACATTGTGGAGTTTAAAGTTATTATTTAAAAGAATTTATGGTTGTTTGAAAATGGCTTACTTGAAGCATTTATAGTATAAAGCTGCCTTAAACCAGCCTCTGTACTGAAGCAGACAGCATTTGGACTATTGCATATGTACATACTTAAGCCTGCATTTGTTGATACAAAGACCAGACAAGCTCTTATTTTGCAGAGCTAGTTGTCTTTATAAGGCAAATCAGCTGAAAAGCTTCAATGCAAGGAGCATATAAATCTGACAGTCTCTGCAAGATTCTCTTGTACATGGAAAATTGATGTACTCATTTATTTAATCATTTTCCCTCTCAGAACCTTGATGGAACTGAATGGGAAAAAAAAAAAAAAGAGAGAGATTTCTATAGTTAATCAAAACACATTTCTAAAGTTAAGGTCTTTCCCAAAAAACAATTTGGTCATGCTTAATGTATATAATATTTTGTATGGCTTTTTTACTGGTAAGTAAATAGGTTGTCCCTTACTGCATGGTATAACATGTCAAATGCATTAATCAAGCACTTCTATGTTCTCTCACCAGGGAAGCTCCTGGGTCTGGTGATTTTCTCTGTAGCTGGGCAAAGTTCTTTCACCGCTACTTTTGTCTCTTGGCGAGCTGCCTGGAGAGGGGTCACGGGTGGCAACCTACAAAAGGTACAAAAGGTACAAAATGTAGTTTCTTCCTGCTACACCTCCTAAACATTATCCAACACGACTGCATTTCATTTTCCCTTTACAACAATCCCATGGCTAACCTGAAGCAAAACCTGAGTGGGAATACTTTAGTTAGTGCAGAAGCATCTGCTTGTTAATCAAATGTAACAGTAGAACATGCTTTACTGAAATCCATGGATGCTTTCTCACCTGCGTTACTAAACACATTGATCATCTGGACCTTGTATAATTTCTGCTATTTATTTATGGCATGAAGAAGCAGGAAATGGCTTTACATAGTTCTCCAGTGAGATATTCTATTGTTTGTGAGGTTTTTGGGGGTTTGCTTTGTTGTTGGGTTTTGTTGTTGTTTTATGGGGGGTTTTGTTGGTTTTTTTGGTTGGTTGGTTGTTTTTGTTTTTTACAAAAGTGGGAAACTGATCTGGAAGGAATACAAATAAGTGAATTGTATCTCAAATGGGAACTGGGAGGAGACCTTCCTTGGGGCAGGCTGCCCCACAACTTCCTGTCATCTCTGCACCTTTCCTGAAGCACACAGACTTGCCTGCTGTCAGCACAAGCACCCTGGAGTACTGGACAAATGGTTGGATCACAGGTGGAAATTCGTGTGTTCCTCTGGGTTCAGGTACTACAGGCTTGCCTTTTCTGAGTGGAATTTTGCCCATCTGAGATGTCTGGGTTTTAGGAACCTGTAGATTACCACACAGAAGATGCAACACTGACCAATTAATGACTTTTTTTTTTTTTTTTTTTTTTTTACTATCATGCTGCAGATTTCCCTGGAGGCTGCTTCTGTGCTATATACCTTTGGGTGCCTTCTCCTTCTGCTCACCGTAAATAGAAGACGTGGGTATCAGAGCCAGCACATCCGGCTGGATGCACAAACATAAGGAGCTAACTGCGATGTGTTTGGAAGCCCTGAGAGACATAATTTTAAAAGCATGCCCATGTGCTTGCAGGCTTAAAGGTAAACTAGTGAAAATAGTTTGTCACAAACATCATGTTTTTTGAAGCCAATGTCAAAGCACATAAGAAGTTAGTCTGGTTAGATCGTTTGCCTTCTCCCTGTTCTCCAGGCTCTGTAGCTCTGTTGTGGCTCTTCTCAAGGCTTAATTGCTCTTTAAAATTATCTATGTACAATCATATTGCCAATATAAGGGAATTAATTGCAGTCAAGAGAAGTTATCTGACCTGAAATAGATGAAACAGAAAACTAGATCATATAAACATTTTCTAAACTAATTATTGGTGTCGATTGTGCAAAAAAGACTTTCATAGAACAAATTTTAACTTTAATAAGTAAGCCAATTCAGGCTATAATAGAATTAAATCTTATTATGAATATTTATCAATATTGTTAATATGTTGTGTTCCTTTTTGTTCTTTGGTAGACTGAGTATTTTTACTCCTTGTGTTGGTGGAACTCTGCTTATTTTGCATCTTGTCTGACGCGGGACAGTGGCAGAGTGCAATCCTTTGCTGTCTTGATTCATACAGGAGCCCATTCCATTTCAAAAGTGGCTAAGGCAAATGGCCATACACAAGTATGAAGTTTATAACTCATTTCTTCTGGTTTCTTTTTTATTTAAATTACAGCATTAAAAAAAAAATTCTGAAGGTATACTTTAGACAATGCTAACCACTGGTCAACTTTATAGCTACCCAACAACACACCACAGTGGTTTCACCTGAAGGCGGCACAGAAACCACAGCTAACATTACACTGTCTGCCTGCAGCCTGGGAAGTGAGCTGGCATTAAACTTGCCCTACCCAGTGACAGATCCATTTCAGAGCTCTCAGCAGCCCTACTGCCATGACTGGTGCCATCAAAATAAAATGTTATTCAAGCCAGTGGAATTCATGCAGAATTTTGATTGACTCCTCTCAGGTGAGAGAAGTAGCAGCTGCCTATACATCAGCAGGTGGTAACCTTGCTTTGGCTCTGACCTTCAGGCGGCATTGGGGTACACTGGACTTCCCTGTCCATCCAGGCCTCCAAGGGTTGATATAGCTCCTCTTCCTTCTCCCAGTGTGGGTGATCCCTTCTCCCAAACACCCACGGGTTTCTGAGCTCCAGGTGCAGCAGCTCTGCTTGCAGTGATGCTACTAGCTATGGCTACTACGTTTCTCCCATCCACAGGGACCAGGGCAGTCCAAGAGTGGAGTAGAGAGTAACTCAACCAGAAAGACGTACGAGCTGTGCTCACCAAAACTGAGTGACAAGAAGTGACATGGTTGCTGGTGCTGCACTGCGGGAAGGAGAGTTAGATACCATCTGGGCTGCTGTTTGCCAGGAGGAAAGCACCCAGCTTGGGTGGAGAAGGTCCCCTGCCTTCTCTCAGTGGGGAAATCGCTCCTGAGAGTGCCACACAGCCACCCGCATGATGTGGATAATGGGAGAGGGATGTCGAGCGACAAGCTTCAAGAAGACAAGAGACAAAGTGTGTGTGAAGAGCAGCTGGTGCACCCACTCCAGGCAGAGGGTTTTTGGGGGTTGAAGCGTTAAGGTGCAGAATGGATGACCTGGGATTGTACCCACAGCCCTGCTTGCCTCTGCGATGGTGGCGCCTTCTCCGGCAGCCCCTAGCCACAGCCCCTGCAGGAAGACAAACCTTTCCCTGTCAAGTGACCATAAAAGCTTTGGTCTAGGAGATGGAGAGGAAGACGGCACAAAAGATATCTCAGTGGTGCCCTGAGGAGGTTGGGCAAGTTGCTGGTCAGGGAAATGGCACCAATCACTGCCCGTGAGGCAGGGAAGCAGTGAGAGCCCACTGCAGTTGCCGGTTTTATCAGGGCTGGGAGGGATTTTAGCAGAGGCTGAAAAGCCAGAACCTTTGTAAGAACAGCCTGACGTAAAGTGACCACCGCGCATGTCGGTGCCTTGGCCTGTCCACCGAGGGGAAGGGAGAGGGAAAGGAGACAAGGAAAAGCCGGACCGCCTAAAAAGGCAGGAAAAGAAGTAAAAGTCGAATGAAATATTTATTCCCCGCCCAGTAACAACATATCTATCTGAAAATAAAAGGCAAACTATGACAGTAAGCATCTGTTTTCCGGACACTCACTGGGGGTAGAGAGGGGGTTGCTACCGGATGCCCGTGGGCTGCGCCCTTGCCCCTGTTCCCGCCGCAGTCCCCGCAGCGCGTAGCNGCACCGCGGACGGTGCTGCGGAGCCGCGGCCGCCGCGCCGCTTCCCGCTACCCCCTCAGCTCCTTCCCTCCTCGCTCCTCTCCGCCCGCCTCCGCCTCCTAGCTCTCCTCCTTGCCCGCGGGGCACGGGAGCCGGTGACGGGAGCGAGGCGGAGTCTGGAGGGAAGATACCGAGAGATAGAGATTTAAATCACATCCCAGGCTGTAGAAGGGCAGCAGCAGCAGCAGCCCCGGCGCAGAGGCACGGACGCGAGCGCCGAGATAGGTCTGCCGGCTCCGCCGCTGCTGCTGCTGCTCACCATGGGTGCCGCCGCCGCTGAGCCCCCCCGCGCTGTGGGCCTGGTGTCCAGTGTGGTGAACGATACCCTCGAGTTCTACCGCTGGACCTGGAGCATCCGAGGTAACGCGCCACGGCCGCCCCGCCATCGCCGTACCCGGCGGCGCCCCTCGCCCGCTGTCACCGCCGCGCAGCGGCTTCAAAATGGCTCCGTCTCCCGGGAGACGCGCCGCGCTCCGGTGGGGGCAGGGGTGGCCGCCGGGCCCGGGCCTGGGCCTGGGTCCTCGTCTGGGGGCTGGTGGGTAGGGGCAAGACCCTCTCGCAGCCGCCTCTCCTCCTCGTCTTTTTGGTGTGCGTGGGTGCTCCACTTGTTTAGCTGTCCTGATTCCATGTAACGGCTCGGGGCATCTCTGCGCCGTAAGGTGAGATTCACCCCGGGCGCTAGACCTATCAAGATCCGCTTCCCAGGGCCGTCGTTCCTCTGGTTCCTTCTCACCGCAGCGTGTCTTGGCTGGTCATACGAGAATCCGATGCCAGAGGTAAGCGGAGGCTGCCGGTAATCGGTGCTGGAGCTCAGGCAGCCTTTGGCTTCTGCGGCAGGTGGGACCCCTGTGACAGCATTGTGTGGAGTTCATCGAGATCAGTGAAGGGACGTTGCTCCTGCAAGTGCAGAAGCTTCTCATCTTGTATTAAGTGCGTTTGGGTCAGTTCTGCTGTTTTCCGTGTCCAGCAAGATGCCCTTTTTTTTTTTTATTTTTTTAATTTTAAAAAATTTTGTAAAAATCTGTTTATTGGTATCCCATGACTGCAATCGTGGAAGATGCTGAAGGGAATGAAAATATCTTGGAATATGGAGAAATGTGAAAAAAAGCAGCTTTCGGTGCTGGAGCAGCAGATGGGGTGGTAACTTGCTGCAATGATTGGTAGCTCTGGAAGCGTTGGGTCGCATGAATGTCTCCGCTCTGGTTAACGAAACCAAAGGAGCAGGGTAGAGTTGCAGCTTTCATAGTTTCTATTGTCAGCTGACAGAAAAATCGTTTCACTGCATGTTTGGGGCCTTTTTTTGGTTTGGTTTTTTTTGTTGTTTTTTTTGGAGGGTTTGGGGTTTTTTTGTTGGTTGTTTTTTGTTTGGTTGTTTTTGTTTTTGAGTTGTCCATACAGTGATGAGGTCTAGGTTATTTTGATTTTAAACCTAGAAATGAATGAAGCAAAACTCTGAAGTGAATGCTGCTAGGGATGTGTTTTGTGGCAGTGTGAGAATCTGGGGCCTTCTTTACAGACGGGAAGCTCACTGCATCAGTCTTTTCCTCCCCCTCCCCTTATGCCATCTGCCAGATAATAAATTAATCTTACGTTACAGATGGAGAGAGCTCACTTTTTTTGCCCCTCACAGTTTGTATTCCCAGATTATATTCAGGTTTTTGCCATTAAGCCTGTGTAAATAGTGTTTTCTTCTGTCTTTAAAACCTGACAGTGTATAAGATCAAATAAAAATGCTTGCAGCAGCATTGCATTGTAATCTTGGCAGTGTTTGCTCTCTGTCTCTTGTAATCCACAATAGTTCGTAGACTGCCAGGTAATGCATGAAAGAGATGCTGGTCTAGCCAATCTGTAGCATTTACAAATGGATATAAAAACAGATGTGGGGACGAAGTTGATATCCTTATGGATTGCTTGACTTGTTTGGAAAAAAGACTTCAAGTTTTGATGTATTTTCTGAACCTCAGATATGTTTAGTCTGTATATAGCCCATGTTTGTTATAATCAATAGGAGAGAGTAAAAAAAAATACTGGAGGGATGAAAAATCAAGTTTACATTCCTCACAAAGTTAAGTAACATACATTAATACTAGTTGTAGAGCAAATTTTGTGTCTTTCTCTTGCTTCTTTGAAGAGTGTTAAGCAGTAGTGGGATGACATTGTGATGGCATGTAAAATTTGCTGAAGTCTTTTACTAACTTAGTAATGCAAAACTAAATTTTTGCTGTAAGTTCAGTAGTGTTGCTGTTAACACAGAAATCCACCATAACAAAGTGATTGGTTCCATTGTGCCTAAGAGGTGGAGAGTTTCTTGTTCAGGTTCTGGATTGCAGCAGATCTCTGTGAGGATAGCTTTGCATAGAGCCAAAGTCACGTCAGAAGTGTGTTACTGTGCTTGTTTATTCCCAATAGTATGTAACCCAAGGTCCTCCTGCAGTTTTATAGTCAGGTATGGATACGTGAAATGCATAATATCAGACAATCTAGTTACAAGTTGGCTCCGGGTAGGACAGTGTCATTTATAAGGCAATGCTACATTGCTCTTTCATGAAATCATACCTTAATGCTTGAGGTTCCACACAAATAGTTGCCCAGTTTGCTGCTTTTCTCTGTGTTTCTTTATTCAGGAAAAAACCCACTTGTCTCAATTTGCCACTTCTGAGTGAATACATGTTAAAGTCATGACTTCAGCAGTGTTACATGAATTCCTGCAATTCACCTTTGTGTCATGCACTATGGCAGTGATGTTGCACAACAGAAAACACAAATTATGGTATGCAAGACCATTGCCTAACATTCAATATCATTAAATGAAAAACTGTACCACGCAGCAAAGTTGCTCAACAAATGATGCCATGCAATAACATTACACAATAAATCAGACTGAAACACTACTACACAGCAAAATTACACAACAAAATGTGAAGAAATTGTATTCCCACTACTACTCCTACACAAAAACTTCTCATTCATATAAACCCAAATATGCTTATTCTCTCCAGTTCTCACTTCCATTTTTTTATTGGACACCCAATTCTACCATTAGCGTTGTTCACAGTACTCAGCAGGATTGTCCTGCTGGCAGGTGTTTTTTAATGAGGCTTGTGTAGAACTGTGCCAGCACCTCCTGCAGAGTCTTTCGCTGCTTTATTTTTGTGCTGTGAAGATCTGGTCTTTTTCCTCCTTTGCTTTATACTGTTTGAAAAGCAGCCAACCTTTCTTGAGACCAAAAATGTCCCCAAAAGACTAAGTATTTGATGAGCCTAACTGGATTCTTGGGGTTTTTTAAGTGATGTCACATATTTATAGCATTCAATGTGCTATCCAGAGCTAGTTCATTTGTAGTTGTCTTTTGTTGTTAAGTCATGTTTGGGAACAATAACAGTATTCTGTGACCTTTCCCTGTATATAATGTCAGATACATTTTCAGACTTAGCTTGGTGGTTTTGTGTGTTAATTTGTTGGAAAACTACTTTTTTTTTTTTTTTACTTTCCATCTTTGACAATCTTTTTAGACCTCTTTCATGAAAGCCTAAAATCCATTGTAACTGTATATTCATGTAAAAACGCTGAAGAAGATAATTTCAGAAGCCTTAAACATCAAGGATCTAGAAAGGACAAAAACATGGTCTTAGCAGTCATCAGGAGAAAAAGAAAAGGTGGTCAGTAGAACAATTGCTATCAGGAATGATGATCTAGTAATTCCATGCCATAATTTCTGTAAGGGCATGGGACTGGTTATGTGTAATAGGGAGGGCAGGGTTTCCTTCTTTCTGTCAGCTCAGGTAGCCGGCTGGGGTTAGATCTGTCAAGAAGGATTAAGGGTATGATTAGATGACTGAGCAAGTGACTTAAAGGGAGGTTCCAGGCTGAGTCCAGGGGAACTATTAAGATGAAGAACTTGGAACACAATCCAGGAAAGAAGAATGTGGAAATCTCAAAACATGGGTGAAGAGACCATTGGCAGCTGGGAAGGGGAATAGGAGATTCATGACTTGAAAAGGAGATTTGTGGCTTGTAAGGGAGATTTGTCATTTATTTTAGAGGAACTAGTTAATTTGAATATATTGAGCTAAAGTACAGAAGGCTTTACTGACCATGGGTGAGAATGGTTTTCTTTGAGCTTAAAGTCAAAAGGAGGCAATGCTATCCCAGGCCACGTGGGACTGCTTTGGAACAGCAACTATTTACAGCTGTTGCAGTTAATAAGATTACAGACTTTTTCCATCAGGAGGAAAGGAGAGAGGAGAAAGATGCAAACTTTCACTTTAGTGGTAGGATAGACTTCTAAGTAGCATCTTGTTCACAAACAATATAAATAGTAGCTATAATCATTTGGGTCAGAAATGTAAGGCAGTGAGGGTGAGAAACACAGGTAACTTGGAGGCACTTGCATTGAAAGTGAACCGGTAGAGGCAGTTCCCATGGGGACTCAAACTGCTGTACAAACATTTGCCAGGAATATCTTGGGATCAAGTTAAGAAGGCTCAAGAGGCTCAGTTTCAGTCCAGGGAACAGTTTTGGAAAAAAACATGGTTCTTCTTCCTTTGTTCTTTTCCCCATGAAGAAACCAAGTGTGGTCAAGAAATGCTGAATTCTTATGCTTGAGGAAAGTTCCTTGGGGTAAGCAGAACTGTATGAGCGGAAGTCAAAATATTGTTGTATTCAAGGATTTGTGCCCAAGCTAGAGGCAAGTAGATTCCCAGTGGAAGTTCAGAGCGTGATGATGGAGAGAGACAATGAAGTGTAAGATGAAATTTTGTGAAGCTTATATAACAGAAACAAAGTAGAATGCGTGTGTAAGCTTTCAGAGTGCTGGCTGACCATTGGAATTGGAAATTGGACACGATGCTTGTCTTGCAGATAAAGTTTTCTTCTCAGGGGAACAGTTCTTTCAATCTATGATGGGTAAAACACAAAGGCTGCACTGTCTTGTGGCAGAAACACGAAGGAAAACCTGTGGCAGAACCAACACTTGGAGAAAGTGAATGCAAAAGTAAAGAATGTTAAGGGCTAGGTTATGTGAATCTGCTGTCAACCAAACAGAACAATAAGGGTATCCCCGATGACTTGATGTATTTCATTAAGCACCACATTTAACTGCCTGTCAGTGGAGGAGGGGACTTTATTAGTGAAGAAGAAACCTACTGTTGGTACTGAAGACAATTTGCTGAGTGTTTGAGGGAAATTCCAACCACCTTGCATCATCAGAAGATTTAATCAGGTCGCAGAACTCAAAAGAGAGATAATCGGAACAAAACAGATACCAAACACCTTTGGAAATGTCTGCTTAGAGGTTTTGGATCACTAAGCTTCAAGAACTTGATCCTGAGGGAGTCACTTGGAGCAAAACTGATACTGTGGATGAGGAGCTGAGTTCTGAAGTTCCTAAAATAAAGGAATAAGAGTTGCAGGTGATCCACTTCAACTTTCAGCTCCAGTGAAAAGAAAAAAGCCTTCAAAGAGCACCATCAAGAATGTGTTACAAACTTCTGTTTAAACACTCACTAGCAGGTTCCAGAAACAATTAAATGTTTGGGAAGTCATCAAGAATATAACTGGACTTCTGCAAATTCCCTTTACGACTGTATAGATAGCACATCTTAATCTTTATAGGAAATAAGATATCTTAAAGCAGATTCTATGAAAATAGTTTGGGAAACTGCTTTATACAGAATTTAACCAAGCTGGTTG
>VWYK01096605.1:5364-18015 GCA_013399775.1 Semnornis frantzii
CGGCGGGGCCGGGGGCCGCGGCGGGGCTTCGCCTTCTGTCTCCTTCTCGCCGGGCGGTGCCGCCGCCGCCGCCGCCGCCGCTGCTTGCCGAGGGATGTCCTGGACGCCGGCGGAGACGAACGCTCTGATCGCCGTCTGGGGCAACGAGCGGCTGGTGGGGGCGCGGAACCAGCAGCTGGAGGGCGCCGGGACTGTGTTCGGCAGCAAAGCCCCCGGGCCCGCCATGTACGAGCGAGTCTCCCGCGCCCTGGCAGAGCTGGGCTACGAGCGCACCCCCTCCCAGTGCCGGGAGCGCATCAAGGTACCTGGCGGGGAGCGGGACGGGGACGGCTCTGGCGGCCTGCCGCTGCGTGGGTCGGGCGGCTTTCGGCCCGGGAGTGCGTGCGGCTCGGCGGTGGGGCCACCTCTCGGGGTCTCCACAGCATCCTGTGGTCCCGGATGCTGAGATGCTGCATCCCCTGGGATCTCTCGGGCAGAGGCTCTCCTGCTGCCTTCCGGAGCATCCTTCGGCCCCGGGCACTGGGTCGCTGTGTCCCCAGTGAGTGAAGGCACCACATGCCCTCAGCTGAAGCCTTTCAGGGTGTCCCCCGAAGCATGCTTTGACCCTGGCTGTGAGTGTCTCCAGGGCTCAGCCCAGCCTCTGGCACTGGATTTGGGAGCACCACGTCCCCAGGACTCAGCCTGTTTGGCTCTTTCTGTGCTGGCAATTTTTTCAGGCATCCTTTGGTCCTGGATATGGAAGCATCCCCTGGGGTCAGTCACTCAGGGCTTGCCTGTGCAGGCAGCTTTACAGAGCATCCTTTGGGCCCTGGCTGTTGCCATCCCCTGCACTGAGCCCATCCTTTGCTCCTGAGTGGGAAGGAGCTGCATCCCCTGGGATCAGCCCTCAGGGTGTCCAGGGGATCCCTTTAGCCCTGAACATGAGGTCACTGTGTCCCCAGGGCCTTACCCAGTTTGTGGTCCTGAGTTTGGGGGTCCTGTGCTTCGTGGCCTCAGCATTTTGGGGTCACTCCATGTTGGCAGTTTTTCTGAGCATCCTTGGGTGCATCCTGGTGCCCCAGGCTGTGGGGGCACCATGACCCCTGAGCTCCATCCCTTCAGGATCTCTCCTGAAGCACCTTTTAGCCTTGGCTGTTGATATCTCTTGGGCTCAGCCCAGCCTTTGGCCCTGGATTTGCAGGCACCAAGTCTCCTGGGCTCAGCCCTTTGAAGTCTCTCCATGCCTTGCAGCTTCCCCAAACATCCTTTGGTCCTGGATGTGGAAGCACAGCAGCCCCTGGGATTACTCTGTCTGGGTCTCCCCACACAGGCAGTTTTCCAGAGCATCCTCTGGCCCTGGCTGTGGGCATCCCCTGGGCTCAGCCCAGACTTTGGCACTGGATTTGAGGGGGGCACCACATCCCTGGGCTCAGCCTTTTGTTTTCTCTCTGTGCTGGCAGCTTTCCAGAGCATCCTTTGGCCCTGGCTGGGGAGGTTCTGCATGCCCTGGGGTGCAGCCCCTGGGTCACTTTTGCAGAGCATCCTTTGGCCCTGGCTGTGGCTGTCCCCTGGGCTCCCCACTGCACCCAGGTGGCACCTCCTGGCCTGGAGGCTCACCCCATGTCCAGCAGCAGCTTTTTGGACCTGGATGCTGTCCCCTTTCAGGTGTGGGTGGCCCTGAGTGTTAGGGCCCTCACATGGACACCCCTCTGCAGCATCCTCCCTCCTGGTTTTTGGGGCACCACATTCCTCTCTTGGCCCTGAGTGTGGTGGCATTATGGCCCTGTGTGGGTTCACTCTGTCTCCTTGCCTTCTGTCCCTGAGGGGGTGGCACTGGCTGCTCTCTGAAACCCTCCTGGGAAAATTTGGCTCCCAGTGACTCCAGTAACAAAGAGCATCTGGGGGCTCTGGTTACCTTCTTGCTCTTATGACTCTCTTTCACTTTGGAGTTGCTTTCTGGGCTGCACTGTCTTCTGCTGGCTCACCCCAGAGCATGCTGCAGGCTCAGAAACCTCTTTAATAATTGAAGGATCTTTTCCTGCATCATTTCCTGGGGAGCAGGGAAAGGCTGGGTTGGGTGTCCAGCTTGGGAGCAGCTGCTCCATGCATCCCATAGAGGGGACAGTTGGAGGCAACCTGGGTGGGAGTTGCTGTGAGGTCTCTGTGAGCTCCATGGAGCTCAGGAGGGTGAATGAGGCCCTCAAAGGGTTTTCCTGGTGTCCATCTCCAAGGTTTGCTGCTCAGGGATTTGTTTGGGGACAGGAATGTTGCTGTGCCACCAAACCTCTCTGAGGCCTTTATTTTCTCCCACTGAAGCTGCTGCTGCCCCCAAGCTTTGGGCTGCTGCCTGCTGGGGAAGCTGCTGGAGGTGGTTTGGCTTTGCCCACAAGGCTCTGCCCTGGGCTGTGGGAGTTGCTGCATTGCAAGAAAGCTCTGACTTGGACTGCTCCATGACTGCTGTGGGGATGCTGAGCAAGTGGTGAGGAGAACTCTGGCTGCCAAAGCAGCCCAGAGCCACCAGTGTGGGCTGAGCTGATGCTTTGAGATGGAGCTGGTTGAGGGTTGTGGCTGTTGGAAGGTCCTATCCTGCTGGGAGCTTTGTGAGCTTCCTGCAGAGGAGGTTCCTCCTCCTTTCTCTCAAGGTGTGAAGCTTGAACCATCTTTGCTCCCAGATTACTGAAGCCTGACAGAAATCAGGTGTGGGCAGCATCACCATGCCCAGCACTCGGTGAAGACCCTCGGGGTGGCTTTTTGGGGTCTCCATCAGCTACAGAGCAGGGTTGTGCTGTCCTACCCCTTTTGTGCTGTTACCTGCCCTGGATCCCCACCACGAGGCTCTTCATGGGTGCCACCACCTGGAGGCACAGGAATGTGTTCCTCAGAGCCTCTGTGACATGAGCCCTGCTGGGCAGCTGGAGTCTGTCAGCAGCCAGGAGCTGACCTTGGTAGAGCTCTTTGTGGTAACTGCTGCTGACCCCAAACTCCCAGCAGCTGTGGGGTTCCAGGTGGAGTTGGCTGCTTGACTCTTGTGCTCTGGGGTGCAGGGGTCAGAGCCTGAGGTCACCTCTAAGACAGAGTGAGGTGACCTGTGCATATGAGATGAGCATGAGGATGAGTGTGGGCAGCAGCAGGGCAAGGGAGGCTCTGCTGCCCCTCTGCTGTGCCCTGCTGAGGCCACCTCTGGAGTGCTGGCTCCAGCTGTGTGCTGCCCAGGGGCAGAGGCAGGGAAGGGCTGGAGAGAGTGCAGGGGGGGCTGGGAAGCTGCTGAGGGGCCTGGAGCAGCTGTGTGAGGAGCAAAGGCTGAGAGAGAGGCCTGGGGCTGAGAGGCTGCACAAGAGCAGCCCCAGAGGGCATCTGCTGAGTGCTGAGCAAGAGCTAAAGGAGCTGTGGGGGGCAAGAGCCTGGGGCCAGGCTCTGGGCAGTGGTGCCCAGGGGCAGGCCAAGGGGCAAGGGGCAGCAAGTGGGCAGCAGGAGGCTGCCTGTGAAGAGGAGGAGAAAGTTGTTTGGGGTGAGGGTGCTGGAGGCCTGGAGCAGGCTGCCCAGAGAGGTTGTGGAGTCTGCTTGTGTGGAGAGCTTGCAACCCCCCTGGGCACTGTGCTGCTGGGCAAGCTGCTGGGGGTGCCCTGCTGGAGCAGTGAGGCTGAACTGGATGCTCCACAGAGCTCCCTTTCCAGCCTCCACCATGCTGGGTTCTGGGATTCTGTGACCCAGAGGCACTGTTGGCACTAGGGGAGGCTGCAGGCCCTTTGGAGCCCCCAGAGCAGACCTGGTTTGGTGATGAAGGAGCTGCACCATTGCCTTTCTTGTCCCCAGTGTCCCCTGCCTCCCTCATCTGCTGGGATGCCTTCACTTAATGCCCATCAAGGGAGGATTTGCTGCTGTGTTGTGAATTGTGCTTCAGCCACATCAGATCCAAACTGTCTCCTGACTGCCCCTGAGATGAGCACAGAGAGCTGGATCTGCTCAGGGCACCTGCCCTAGGCTTGGCCAGATCACAGAACCCTGCAGTGGCTCAGCTTGGCAGGGAGCTCAGAGCTCATCCCCTGCATGGGCAGGGACAGCTCTCAGCTGCACTCAGCTGCTCAAGGCCTTCAGCCCCCCCAGGCAGGAGGCAGCCACAGCCTCCCTGGGCAGCCTGTGCCAGGCTCTCACCAGCCTCCTACTGCACAGCTTCTGCCTCAGCTCCACTCTCACCCTGCTCTGCCTCAGCTCCAAACCATTCCCCCTTGGCCTGGCTCAGAGCCCCTCAGCAGAAGTCTCTCTGCAGCCTTCCTGCAGGATCCCTTCAGGCCCTGGCAGCAGCTCTGAGCTCCCCCTGGAGCCTTCTCCTCTGCAGGCTGCACCCCCCCAGCTCCTCATGGCAGAGGTGCTCCAGCCCTGAGGAGTTAGAGCTGAGCTGAGGAGGCAGAATCCAGCTCCCTGCAGGGCAGTTTTGCAGCTGTGCTGCTTTGGTGCATTCTCCCCTAATTCAAACCAGCTGCAGAGCAGGCTCCTGGTTGGGATTCCTGCCTCTCCACATCTGCTAAGCTCTGGTGCCAGCCAGCAGTGCCACGGGGCCAGGGCTGCTCCAGGAAGGGCTGCTTCAAATTTAGGGATTGAGCTGGAACCCTCCCAGCAGCTTCTCCTGCTTCCTGCCTTTGGAACAAGACCTTGGGTCCTGTTTGTGCCTCAGAGCTTGGGAGTTTGGTGATTTGGGGCTGCAGGAAGTTGGAACACCTCAGATGCCTGACACAGCCTCCTGGCAGCTGAAGAGGGGCATTGTGGGCAGGGTGGGAGGTGGATGGGAACTGGGTGAAGGGAAGGAGGCAGAGAGCTGTGGTCAATGGGACAGGGTCTGCTTGGAGGCCTGGATCCAGAGGAGTCCTCAGGGTCAGCACTGGCACCAGTCCTGTTCAATATCTTCATCAGTGACCTGGCTGAGGGCACAGAGGGCAGTGCCAGGCAGTGTGCTGGGCACACCAAGCTGGCAGCAGTGGTGCCAGCCCTCAGGCTCTGCTGCCATTCAGCCCTGGCCAGGCTGCAGAAATGGACTGGAGCCCGACAAGGGCAGGGGCAGGGCCTGGCAGCTGGGGGAGCACAGCCCCAGGGAGCAGTACAGGTTGGGCACTGAGCTGCTGGAGAGCAGAGCAGGGCAAAGGGCCCTGGGGGTGCTGCTGGGCAGGAGGATGCCCTGAGCCAGCAGTGTGCCCTGCTGGGCAGGAAGGCCAAGGGCAGCCTGGGCTGGGTCAGAAGGGCTGTGCTGAGTAGGGCAGAGAGGTTCTGCTGCCCCTCTGCTCTGCCCTGCTGAGGCCACAGCTGGAAGCTTGTGCCCAGCTCTGGGCCCCTCAGCTCCAGAAGGAGCTCAGGGAAGTGCTGCAGAGAGCCCAGCCCAGAGCCCCCAAGCTGCTGCAGGCAGTGAGCAGCTCCTGTGAGGCCAGGCTGAGGGAGCTGGGGCTGGCAGCAGAGGAGCCTGAGGGCTGCCCTCAGTGCTGTGCCCAAGGTGTGCAGGGCAGTGTGGGCAGGACCCAGCCAGGCTCTGCCCAGGGTTGGCCAAGGGCAGCACAAGGGGCACTGGGGACAAGCTGGAGCAGAGGAGGTGCCAGGGGAACAGGAGGGCAAACTTTGTCCCTGTGAGGCTGCTGGAACCTGGCACAGGCTGCCCAGAGAGGTTGTGGAGTCTCCTTCTCTGGAGCCTTTCCAGAGCCCCCTGGATGTGTTCTGTGTGCCCTGCCCTGGCAGGGGCTGGGGCTGGCTGAGCTCTTGCAGCCCCAGCTGTGTGATTTCTGCCTGTTGGCCTCCAGCAGAAGCTCTCTGGTGCTCCACAGTTCCCTCATCCTGCTGTATCCCTACTCCAGGCTGTGCAGTGATGTCTTTGGGGTGGAGCTCTCTAACTCTCCACTCCCCCACCCCTTCCTGCCTCTCTGTCTCCACGGAGAAGGACTGAGCCTGGTTTCTGTCCCCCAAACCCATGCCCTCCCCATGGCAGTGCCTGTCAGGGTGCTGATGGAACCTTTGGCACTGCCCTTTCCAGCCCTGCTGGCTTTGTGCTCCTCACCTGGGGACACTCCAGCCAGAGCAGGAGGTTGAGCTGCTTGGCCACAGCAAGATGAACCTCAGCCCCAGGGTGAAGCTGCAGCATGGGTGGGTGCTGCACTGCCTGAGACAGGCCCAGAGAGTGAGGCACTGGAGTTCACTGCAGCTGCTGGCCAGTCCCAGGCAGTGTCTCCCAGGGCTCAGTGCTGGGCCCAGGCCTCTTTGATGTCTTTATCCATGAGCTGGCTGAGGGCATCGAGGCTCCCTCAGCCAGTGTGCAGATGGCACCAAGCTGGGCAGCAGTGCTGATCTGCTGGAGGGTTGGAGGCTCTGCAGAGGGACCTGGGCAGGCTGCATGGATGGGCCAAGGCCAAGGGGATGAGGTTCAACAGGGCCCAGGGCTGGGCCCTGCCCTTGGGGCACAACAGCCCCAGGAGGGCTCCAGGCTGGGGCAGAGTGGCTGGAAAGTGCCCAGCAGGAAAGGCCCTGGGGGTGCTGGGGGAGAGCAGCTGAAGGGCAGCCAGGGGGTGCCCAGGTGGGCAAGAAGGGCAGCAGCAGCCTGGCCTGGCTCAGCAATGGTGTGGGCAGCAGCAGCAGGGCAGGGATTGTGCCCCTGGGCTGGGCACTGCTGAGGCTCTGTGCTGGCTTCAGTTGTGGGCCCTGAGTGCCAGAAGGACATTGAGGAGCTGGAGCAGGGCCAGAGAAGGGCCCCAAAGGTGGGGCAGGGTCTGGAGAAGAGGTGTGGGGAGGAGCAGCTGAGGGAGCTGGGGGTGTTGAGGCTGGAGCAGAGGAGGCTGAGAGGAGACCTCATTGCTCTCTGCAGCTCCCTGCAAGCAGCCTGCAGCCAGCTGGGGCTGGGCTCTGCTGCCAGGGAACAAGGGACAGGANGCCCAGGCTGCCCAGGGCAGTGCTGGAGTCCCCATCCCTGGAGGTGTTCCAAGGCCTCAGAGCTGTGGTGCTGAGGGCCATGGCTTAGCCCCAGCCCTGGCAGAGTCAGAGCAGGGTTGGACTGGATGAGCTTGAAGGTCTCTTCCAACCAGAGCCATTCCATGACTGTTTCTGCCCTGCTGCCCTTTCCCCACAGGAGGTGATGCCCAGGCTGGCTCTGCTGCCAGCTCCTGGCTTTGCTCAGCCTCTGGGTGCTGGGAGCTCCCTGGCTCAGCCTGCAGCTCAGGAGCTTTCTTGGAGCAGGGAGAATCCCTCTGGAAGCCTCCCTGCAGCTCCTGGCCCTGCTGTGGCTCTCCAGGGAGCTCCCAAGAGGAGCAGCTCCAGCACCCAGCTCTGGGCTGCAGGAATTCCCAGAGCCAAAGCTGTGTTGGATTTGGTGCCCACAGCCTGCAGGCTGTGCTTGGGCACCTGCCTGAGGCTTCAGAGGGAACCTGAGCTTGAGGCCACCTGTGAAACACTGCTGGAGGGGGTGGCCACAAAGGGAAGCAGCAAACCCAGCCAGGGGAGAGATGGCAGCAAGCCCTCAGCTGCTGCTGTCCCCTCGCTGCAGGCAGTGTGCTGGCCCCAGGGGCTGGGCTGTGCTTCCAAGGGGGTTGCAGGGCTGCAGGAGCTGTGCTGGGCACTCACTTGGCAGCCACACTGCCTGCAGTCTGCTTGGACCTCCTGTGGGAGCCAGGAGGTTGGATTGCACCTGGGGTGTCCTTGCTGGCTGCAGAGCAGTTGGCATTTCCTTTGAAGGGCTCAGGTGGTCTTGTGGCACATCTTGGAGCAGGCACCCACTGCCCACCTTCCAGACAGCTCTGCCTTCCCTCTCCTCCTGCCTGTGATCTTCTCTTTGTTATCTCAGACCCAGCTCATGCCAGGAGCTTCTCCAGCTGTGGTGTGTGCAGGCAGTGCCCAAGTTACCTCCTGATCCTGCTTTGGCTGTTACAGCTTCAGATATGGAGAGGAAGCTGATGGAGGGCAAGCAGGGCAAGTGCAGGTCCTGCCCCTGGGCAGCACCAACCTCCTGCAGCAGCACAGCTGAGGGGGGACCTGCTGGGAAGCAGCTCCAAGGAGCAGGAGCTGGCACTGCTGGGGGGCACAAGGTGCCAGGAGGCAGCAGGGTGGGCTGGGGGCCAAGAAGGCCAAAGGTGTTGTGGGGGGCATGGAGCAGAGTGTGGGCAGCAGCAGGGCAAGGGAGGTTGTGCTGCCCCTCTGCTGTGCCCTGCTGAGGCCACCTCTGGAGTGCTGGCTCCAGCTGTGTGCTGCCCAGGGGCAGAGGCAGGGAAGGGCTGGAGAGAGTGCAGGGGGGGCTGGGAAGCTGCTGAGGGGCCTGGAGCAGCTGTGTGAGGAGCAAAGGCTGAGAGAGAGGCCTGGGGCTGAGAGGCTGCACAAGAGCAGCCCCAGAGGGCATCTGCTGAGTGCTGAGCAAGAGCTAAAGGAGCTGTGGGGGGCAAGAGCCTGGGGCCAGGCTGTGGGCAGTGGTGCCCAGGGGCAGGCCAAGGGGCAAGGGGCAGCAAGTGGGCAGCAGGAGGCTGCCTGTGAAGAGGAGGAGAAAGTTGTTTGGGGTGAGGGTGCTGGAGGCCTGGAGCAGGCTGCCCAGAGAGGTTGTGGAGTCTGCTTGTGTGGAGAGCTTGCAACCCCCCTGGGCACTGTGCTGCTGGGCAAGCTGCTGGGGGTGCCCTGCTGGAGCAGTGAGGCTGAACTGGATGCTGTCCAGAGCTCCCTTCCCACCCTCCCTGTGTTTGGGGGTTTGGATTTTCCTGGCTGGATCATTTCTGTTTCATGTGAACCCCTCCCATAGCTGGAGGATCTCAGGAGCCTCTGTAGATGCCAGCAGCTTTCTGTTGGCATTTAAAGGACAGGAAGAGCAAAGTGCCCAGTGCCAGAGCAGCTTTGTTTGCTTCCCTCCTTGTGTGTGCTGTGGGGCTGCAGCAGAGGAACATCTCTGGCAGAGAAGCATCCTGTGGAGCAAACCTTGCAGCTGCTGCAGGTGTGGTGCCAGGAGGAATCTGACTCCTTTTTCCCACAACCTGCCCTGCCCAGTGGCTTCTGCAGCCACCTCCTGTCTCCAGGAGACTCTGCTCTGGTCATTTGGGCATCTCTGGGTCATCCATGGGTGCAAAAGGATTCTCAGAGGGAGCTGGAATGAGCTGGGGTTAGCTCCAGTGGAGAGCCAGGAGCACACTGCAGGAGGACAAACTGCTCACACAGCACAGCTCAGCCTGGGAGCAGAGAGGCTCTCCCTGTCCTGCTCTCTGACCATGGGCAGATGCTGAAACTCCTCCTCCTGTTTTTTCTTGCTTGCCCTCAGCCAGCACCCGTGGCCAGGTGGACTTCTGGGCATCCCAGCAGCAGTGAGGCAACTCTGAGGTCAGGAAGGAGTTGGCAGCAGGAGGTGTTGGGTAGTGTGGGGCTGGGTTTGCTCTCCCTGCTCTTGCCAGTTGCTCTTCATCCTCCTGAGTGTATGAACCTGGAGACCCCTGCAGAGGCCTCACCAAACTTGAGCACTGCTGGGAACTGGAGCTGAGGCCACCTTTGGCATTGCCCTTGTCCCTCTGAGAGCAAGGCCCAGCAGGGATTTGAGTCTTTGTGGTGTCTCTTGGCTTGCTGATGGCACAAACCTGACCTTCTGACTGTGCCTTGGACCTCTTTGGTCCTGACTGCTGCAGTTTGGGGCTGGCATGAAGTTGTTGGTCAGGATCACAGTGGGTGGATGAAGCCTCAGGTTTGCTCTGACATGCAAGGCACAATCTGATCATGATGGGCTGGAGCAGGTCGTGTGAGGAGCAGCCTGAACCTTCCTCCTGTGTGCCTGTTGGACACATCCCTCCCATCTGAGCTCTTCACAGAGCCCAGAGGCCTCTGCTGTGGTGGGGACAGGCACAGCAGAACTCTTCTGCTCAGCCTTCTTAGGCTCTGCTCCTTTTACTGCTCCTCCACACCAGGAGCTCCGTGTGCCAGGAGGTGGAGGTGTCCAACTTCTTTCTGCAGGCAGCCCTGGAGAGGTTCTCCTCTCTTGATGTGCAGTCCCAGCAGCATCAAATCCCTGAGAAGGGCTTGAGTAGCCTTAGCCTCACCTGTCAAGCAGCAGCAGCTGCTGGAGCATCTCCACAGGAGGCTGTTCAGAGAGCTGAGCTGCAGCCCTCCTGCTGCAGGGAGCTCCACTGGGGCTGCTCTGCCCCCACCCCTGGGCTGCTCTCCCCCTCAGGCCACACTTTGGTTCCATCTTGGTTCTCACTTGGTCACTAAAGTCCTGCCTGACCCAGGCTGAGGTCTGCAGCTGGGCCCTGTCCAGGCCAGACCTTGCTCCCCCCCTGGCTGTGGCTGTGCTGCAGCATCCACCACTGCTCTGCCTTAGGTTCTGGCACTGACCCCAGCCTGGGGACCTGTGCTTGGCCTTGCCTGAGATCCCTTCTGGGCTGACTGTGGCTCTTGCAGTGGTTGTCTGAAGAGACCTCTGGTTCCTGTTGCACTCCTGGCATCGTTTTGCTTGGGAGAGACCTTTAAGGTCATGGAGTTCTCCAGCTCTCCCCAGTCTGGTGCTGCATTCCTCACCACCACACTCATCCCTGAGGCTTTGTTCTTCCTCACCAGCCTCTGCCCTTGGGACATTCCCATCCCTTCCCTTGTCCCATCCCCAAGCCCTGTGGGGCTGGAGCCGAGGGAAGCTGCAGACAGGTCCACAGCAGCTCCTGCACTTGCAACCTGCAGCATCCTGGGGTGGGTTCCTGTGGGGCTGTTGCTGCTTTGCAGAGGAGGGTTAGGGCTTGGTGTCTGCTGCTGGGGATGCATGGAGTCAGCAAGCACCTGTCTGGGGAGGTTTGTAGCCCTCTGGAGGGTTTGAGGAGCTCTTTCAGACCTGATTTATTTGGAATAGCTCTGAGATCATCGACTCACAGCCACCAACCCAACCCCTGCAGGGAGCTTCAGTTCTCCTCCTTTTGTTCTGGGCTGACCACAGGAACAGAGCTGCTGGTGCTGATTGACCTTCTGAGCCTGCACACCTCAGAGCTCACTGTGCAGAGCTGTTGCACTGCTGTAGGCACTGCACAGAGCCATGGCATGGCTGGGTGGGAAGGGAGCTCTGGGATCAGCCAGCCCAAGCCCTGCTCCAGCAGGGCACCCCCAGCAGCTTGCCCAGCAGCACAGTGCCCAGGGGGGTTGCAAGCTCTCCACACAAGCAGACTCCACAACCTCTCTGGGCAGCCTGCTCCAGGCCTCCAGCACCCTCACCCCAAACAACTTTCTCCTCCTCTTCACAGGCAGCCTCCTGCTGCCCACTTGCTGCCCCTTGGCCTGCCCCTGGGCACCAGTGCCCAGAGCCTGGCCCCAGGCTCTTGCCCCCCACAGCTCCTTTAGCTCTTGCTCAGCACTCAGCAGATGCCCTCTGGGGCTGCTCTTGTGCAGCCTCTCAGCCCCAGGCCTCTCTCTCAGCCTTTGCTCCTCACACAGCTGCTCCAGGCCCCTCAGCAGCTTCCCAGCCCCCCCTGCACTCTCTCCAGCCCTTCCCTGCCTCTGCCCCTGGGCAGCACACAGCTGGAGCCAGCACTCCAGAGGTGGCCTCAGCAGGGCACAGCAGAGGGGCAGCACAACCTCCCTTGCCCTGCTGCTGCCCACACTCTGCTCCATGCCCCCCACAACACCTTTGGCCTTCTTGGCCCCCAGCCCACCCTGCTGCCTCCTGGCACCTTGTGCCCCCCAGCAGTGCCAGCTCCTGCTCCTTGGAGCTGCTTCCCAGCAGGTCCCCCCTCAGCTGTGCTGCTGCAGGAGGTTGGTGCTGCCCAGGGGCAGGACCTGCACTTGCCCTGCAGCAGCTTCCTCTGCCCCAGCTCTGCAGCCTGCCCAGGGCTCCCTGGGTGCCAGCACAGCCTGAGGGCTCTCAGCCACTGCTGCCAGTTCTGTGCCCTCAGCAAACTGCCTGAGGGTCCTCTCTGAGCCTTCATCCAGGTCAGTGATGAAGATGCTGAACAAGATTGGACCCAGCCCTGGCCCCAGGGGAGCACCACAAGCTCCAGGCCTCCAGCCAGATCCTGCCCCACTGACCCTCTGAGCTGTGTCCTTCAGTCAGTTCTCACAGACCTCACTGCACACTGATCTGAGGCTGTTCTGGGAGGCAGTGCCCAAAGCCTTGCCAGGCTGGAGGCAGCCTTCATGCCCTGCTCTGCCCTGCTCTGCCCAGCTGCTCACCCCAGGGAGGGTACCACCCTGGCCAGATGTGCTTTCCCCTTGGTGCTGTCTCTTCCTGCCAGCCTCCTCTTCCTCCATGTGCTCAGAGCTGTTCCATGCCCCCCCACGGGTGGAGATGATGCTGAGAGGCTGCAGTCACCCCTGTGGAAGCCTGCAGTGCCTTTGGGTATCCTCCAGTCCTTGGGCAGCTCCCCTGTGCTCCAGGACCTTTCTGAAGTGCTGGAGGGTGGCACAGCAGCACCCTCAGGCAGCACCGTGGGTGCATCCCCCAGGGCCCATGGATCTGTGACCTCTGCCTCAGGCAGAGTCTCCCTTCCTCCAGACTTCCTCTGCCCTCCATGGAATGAGCTCCAGCCTTAGCAGTAAAGCCTGAAGCAAAGAAGCCCCTCAGGAGTTCCACCTTCTTGGCATCCTCTGTCCCCAGGCTCCCAACCTCGTGCAGCACCAGGCCCACACTTTGCCTGCTCCTCCATTTCCTGCTGATGTTCTTGGAGAAGCCTTCCTGGGTATTTTGTAATTTGGAATCACAGAATGGTTTGG
>VWYK01096610.1:0-20074 GCA_013399775.1 Semnornis frantzii
TCACCTAATTTTCCCAAACTGAATTCTACCCTGAATGTACTATGAGTGGGATAGCTACCTTTGACTGCATTAGGCATGCCTTCCCTTGGGTTGGCACCCTTCCACAGTCATTCTTACAGAAATGTCTTTTATAAAGAACAAACATAACATCACTTGAAAGAAATGAGCTTAGTTTCACTATCTGAGCTCTTCTTGATGCTAATAAGGGCTAGAAACATGACCAATCACCCAGTGAATGTATTGGAAAGTCTGTCCTGGGTACCTTGTGACCCAGTGACATTAGAATCTGTAGAAGGTCTGCACTAGCTTTAAAGCCCATCTGGATAAGCCGCTAGACATGTTTGAAAATATGCCTATAGTCTTTGCATCTAATCATATCTAGTGACCATCTAGTAATACTGACAGTGAAGTATCATCATTCAGAAAAGCAAAATTATTTATTATTCTTCACAAAAGCAAAATTCACTTTACATTCTCTCCAATATAAATTACATCATTTTGGGATGCTGGAACATAGCTCTAAATGGTGGAAGGATCACGTTTCATCAGATTTATATTCAGGGAGAAAAACCTGGTTTTCTGAAGAGGATGGTACTCTTACTGGAGGCTATACCTCAATCTACAACAGCTGTATTTAAAGTTTTAAATATGCAGTGATAAGACTCTAGATTTAGAGCATTTGATACAATTCCAAGTCTGTGTGAGCCTCACCACAGTGTTCCACAGTCTGTTCAGAGAAGCTGCACTAATAGTAACTAAAGTAGTGATGGGCCTCAGACCCAAGGGAATTGAAGTGAAGGGGTTGTGTTTGTGTGTGGAGAATACTTTTCAGAAAAGTAATAATTAAGTTGAGGAATTCAGTTATATTAACAAAGACTCAATAAATAGTTGCTTTATTAAATGTTAATTTTCGTTCAGTACTGTATGGTAAATAAAGGTTATGTTAAAAAAGCACTCTCTGCTATGCAAAAAGGTAGCAGATATTTACCATCATTTAGTCTGTCCTGCAATCAGGACCATAGTCTATCACCACCATACATTTTAAAGTTACTTTGGTTTTCTTTCTCTCATGTGTGTCTTAGATATCCCTCACTTTTGAATAACCTTTCTCTAAAACCTTTCTTTCAAGTGTCATGCAGTGGTACTGTTTGAGAACAGAAAGTGTAGTTGTTCCAGTCTTAACAAATCAGGCATAGTAGTTTAATACTTACCAAAGACAGCAGTAATGATTTTGTCTAACTTGTGCAATAAGGGCAAGTACTGACATTGCTTTTGTTTACTAAGATACATCGATGGCTTTGTGCTGCAAAAGATGTCTGTAACAGAGCTATTTTGTGTTTGTTGGTGCTGAAGCAGCATGCTCTATTTAGCTGTCTCAGCTAAAGGTATGTCTTATCTGTGTCCTTACAGCTGGCTTCTGTGCACAAGCTGGCATGGGGAGGACTTGGCTCCGCTTACACCTGAAGAAGTATCCAGCATAGACAGTGTTGATAGTTGAACAAGGGATTCACTCACCTGGTTTTTCTCATCTGACATGTAGTGGCAGAGACCATTATGTCACACAGAGACCACAGAGGTAACACAACAGTTGCAGATGCGATCTCAAAGTAGCCCTGCAGCAGTAAGCACTAAATTCGTAGCACTCTTTATTCAGTCTTTTTTTAGCACTTGAATAAAGCTAGCTCTTAACTATGCAAATAGGCTGACAGTGGAGATTTTAATGCTGCTTTCAGCATGAAGGAAAAAATATATTAGGATGATACTCTCTGTTTACCCTTTCTCAAGTTTGAGAATGTCAGCAGTGGATTGTGACACATCTTGTATCATGCTAAGCTTCTCAACTCAGAGGGTGCTGGCAGTACTGATGGAAGTCAGTGGAGCTCATGCCAGCTGAGGATGCAGTCCATTGTGCACACCTTAAAAGTCCTGTCTTAATCGTAAAGCCCCAAAATCTGTCTAAAATTGCCAAATGAAAGTTTGCTTTTTTTCAGAAAGGAACTAGACTGGAGGCAGCGCTTGCACCTGCTGTAAGCAGACTCACTGCTCTGCAGTTAGCAGACTCTGCAAGTTTAATATATGATGTGTGGACCTTGCCTGTGACTTAGTTCTTAAAACGGATTTTCACATGGAACTGTCATGCTTTGAAAATACCCAGCTTGCAGACTGTAAAACTAGGCCAATGTCTACATTTTGCAGAGGCCACACCTCACATTTATTTTTGTCATTTTCCATGTATTAGAGATTGCATACAGGCAATGCCCCATAAGTATTTCTTGTTTTCAGGTTAAGTTGGCTGCACTTAGCCTAAATGTTTCTTCCAGTGAAAGGCCGCAATAGCATTTCTTTTCAGTGGATCTCTGATTATTTTTTTAACAACCCTGAAAGGAGGTGACTGAATCTGAATAATGGATCTAAACATCTTGCAGAGAATGCAGCACAATGTACGAGCAACTTGAACAGCATTTTTCATCTTCAAAGCACTTTATGAATCCCATTAAGTACTTCCTTCTATAAGGGATATTACCCTCCCTGTTGCAGAAAGGGAGAAATCAACAGACAGAACAAGTGACTTGCCCAAGGCCACAGTGCAAATTGCTGAGACTGCCAAACATAAGAGTCAGTTTCTGCATAAACTTTCCACCTTTTTGCTTGAGATCTTGAGATTTATTTAGTGTACTACCTTCTGGAATGCACAGCAAAACTGTGAATGTAACAACATGTTAAGGACAGCTCCCATGTGTGCGGTGTTTTTGGTTTTTTTAGAGAAAGTTTGACAGTCCATATTGTTCTGATCCCTGAAGTTACAGGTAGGTTGTATGTAACTGTCTTCCCCCAAAACAGATACATAGAGAAGCCAAAATGATGTGAAGTGGTTCACATTTACAGAAAGAAAACTGCAGGAAAGCAGCTGCGTGGGAACTGACTTCACAAGCACGTAGCATATGCTGTATAATCAATGATCTGCTTATAGCCACTAATATCCATCCTGTGAACAGAAGAGTTCTGCAGAACTTTTCAGTGATTCTCCACCAAATAATATTAGCACTGTATCATGATGATATCATTGTAGATATCCTTTTCATTTGAATGAAAACATTGTTTCCAGGCTATGTGATTAGAAGCAGTTTGGAAGAGGATTGAAATGAGAGTTTACACTATCTAGGTGACCACCCTGCCTGCACTGGTGAAAAGGGTGCTGTTTTTCCAAGACAGAGGAATGAGTAATTGCACAGTTAACACTTAGAGCCAGCCAGAGGTGTACCCTTAACACTTCCTGAACTACCAAGGGTAATGTTAGCAATTAGAGATTATTAGCTTTTCCTAGATAAATGCTAGCCAGTAAATAAAACTGCCTAGTTCCTCCCTTGAGGTGCCCAAGTTGCTGCCAGCTTGTTGAAGAGAGCCAAATTTTACAAGAATCAGTGGGTCCAAAACATAATGGGTACTTGTAGAAGAGATTAAGAAAACACTGATGTAAAGGGTTTCTGCACAAAGATTACACTGTCTCCCTTGTCTTTTCATTATGCAGTTATGTAATGCTTTATGAAATTAACCGTTTCACCCAAAACTGCCTGGGAAAAGCAAAGTGAATTAAGAAGGGGTGTGTGCCTTCACCTCCCCTCCAATGCACTCCTCTGCTAGCACTCAGAAGGCAGCAACAAAACAAGCCAGTGGGGCAGTGGCATTTTGCTATGGTTTGATATTGCTGTACTTCCTGTATGGAAAGTGTTTCTGGTAGACACAGTATTTAGAATCAGATCTAAGTTTAGGTCAGAACACATGTATAGACTGTCTTTTAAAAGTGCCTAGAATGGTGCAAGCTGAAGAAACTAAGTATTAACATGCTTCAGGTTATTAAAGTCTTCCAAGTTTATAATAGTGGCTATATTTGTATATAAAGGCAAATTATTTTGACAGAAACTAATAAAGAAGTTTGTTTTGTTAATACTGTAAGTTGTATTTGTTGTTCTTGGTTTGTTTTTTGATAAACGGCTGGTGGGATGACTGGTGGAGGAATGTTTACAGAAACAGCAGCACCATGGTATCATCTGCTTTTTGTGGTCATAACAAAGAGCAGTGCAAGACGTTTTTGACTCACTCCTGCACCTGGGGAGAGGAAAAGGTACTGTCTATAACATCATCACCAAGAGGAGACAGAGAACTGCATAGCAGGGACAGCACTGCTCTTTGCAAGAAGTCAGTGTGGGGACTTGTGTTGCAAGTCAAGACTAGTGGATCCACAAGTGCCTTCCTCCCCTTGCCCTAGCTGGATCCAGTGAGAGACCAAGGCTGGTGGCACTCACCAGCACATGTTGCCTCCATGGGTTACTACCTCCAGCACCTGCTTTACAGAACCAGGCTTGCAGAAACAGAGAAGGGGCTGGGTCCGCAGCTGAACACACTGCAAGAGTGCATAAGTGCAACCCTTTTATCTCAGTTCTTTGCCTCATTCCTGTTTGACTCCCATTACTTTATTAACAGCATAAATTCTTGTGTAGGCTTCTTACTGTTTGGTTTCCAGCCTGTGTAAGCCCTAAAATTAGTTTCCTTTGAGACATAATGAACAATGCAATTTCCTTGCTTTAAATATGGCTCGATCTCACCCAAGATTATAATGCAGTATACTAATTGTTGAATAAAACCACTGAGAAATTACATCCAGCCTCCTAATCCATGTCCACCTTTTGCTATAACAATGAGAACCTCTGTTACTTGTCTTAATGTTGTTTTGCTCTGATACAATAGTATCTATCTTTCAACCAACACAAGACCAACTAGCTGTTAAGGTACTAGTAACTGATTACAGCTATGTGATGGCTCCCTGTTTTCTGGAACACTGCTGGTAGGAAGGCAGAGACAAAAATCCTCCTAAACTCTGTGTTAGTATCTCCATTTGTCCCAGATGTGGCAGGGTATTTCCCTAACCTTTCTGGCCTGAGTCTAGAGCAAAACAAAGGCTACTGAACCCCAAGGTTGCTTTGTAACAGCTGTTTACTCTTGCTTTATACAAAGCTGCCAAGAAACTTCTCAATTATAAAGCAGCTGCTGATTCTATTGTTTAATAAAAGGTATCAGCTCACAGAAGGGTCAGGACAACTATGGAAAACAAAACTATGCATATTCAATTTATTGATCCAATATTAAACCTTACTAAGGTACATTAAATAGCTTGTATTTCATACTGCAAGCCTCTAATCTCTCCATCTCTGAAGGGAAAGAATTTTAGAAGCTTTACTTGTTAAATTAAACAATGTTAAATATTACACTAAATAATACCACCAGAAAAGTGCCTCATACTTACCACAATGTTTTTAATTTGCTGCAATGTTTTGCAGTAGATGCACATAAAATCACTATAAAATTAACAGGATGAAAGCTCAAGGCTTGCCCCACGTGGATAGGGAAGTTGCAGCAGCTTTAAGCACTCTGAGAAGCACAAGTCATTTGAGATTGTGAAAAGGTTTAGAGCAACCTTCTGTTTAAACTCTACAACAGAACACCAAGTGCAGTTAACAGTTTAACCAAATCATTAAAAACTGATAAAAGCATCTCCCATCTTAGAAGTGTTGCTTCTACCTCCTTTGAACAAGACCCTTCTTTCCTCCCAACATGCCACATCATATTGAGCTACCTTGTAGGATTTGTAATAAATGTACATACAACATCAGAAAAGTTGTTACAACCCTGAATTTACTAATACCTCCATCTTAAGCACACAACCTTTTGGTGGCCCCAGCTCCTTTAAAAGGTGCATTTAAGTATAGGTCCCACGTTCTCCCTTAATGGAGAGAGATTTCAATAAACCCACAAGAAGTGATTTGTCTGTTTATCATCTAGTGCCATTGTACCTTCATACTCTCACTGCAGCAGCTTTACTACGTACTGTTATAATTAAGCACTGCATTCTTTCTTAATCTCTGACTACTAAAATGCCTAAATATAGTAGTCTCCTATATAGTCCTAAATATAGGATTATACTCCCAAATGGATTTTAAAACACCTCTTTAAACTCCAAGTGGGACTTGCTTCTGCATTCAGAAACCACAATATCCTCTTGGGGACACATATTTAAGAATCCAGACCATGTAACTCTCTTCTTCGAGTGATACTTCTAATTCTACACAAAAACTTAAGAGCTCACTCATGAAAAACTCCATGGGCAGAGGTGGAAGGTGCTAAAATATACAGAGAATGATTCCATAAGCAGTGCTAAAGATAAAGATCTTTAAAGATGCAAACTCTGCTTGTGTTGGGGATAAGAGACTCTTGGTTTATGATTAAATATATTGTGTAACGCAGTAGCATTTATAGCAAACTTTTATTCAATAGTTTAAAAAGTATGGAAATTTTCATGAACAAAGAGTTACTTAGTGGAAAACACCTTTCCCCACCCTCTTTAAAAGTTCTGCAAGAACATTCATTAAATGCATTTACCTACAGTAATCAGTTTTAAAATGCATGGGTATTTCTGATTTCTTGTACACATATATGGAACTTCCATAATTAAGAAGCTATTGTCCTGAGCAGTGTATGAAGAGACATCATTTAAACTACCTAGTTACAGGACATTTTATATAATTGACAACAAGCACAGAACACTTTATAGACTTTAAACATTTAATGTGCCTTTTCATCAAGGAAGGCAAGTAACTGTAGGACTGCTTAACACTCTGAGTGTCAACTTAGTATCATGCATTTAGATCTTCAGTATAAAGACACACAAAAAACGTTTTTGTGGAGTACATTTTGTTACAATAAACCAAGCTTGTATTCCATCATCATGTGTGGTTCTCCCATAACCTCACTCTGTGAAGGATCTGGAAAAAAAAAGTACCAATGGCATGAGGCTTTTACCAAACCACAAAGAGCAACAATAACTACGAAAATGACCTTTCTCTTCTTTTTTTCCCCCAATAATGCTTAATGCAAGTTACTTGATTGAGTTTTGACAGTGTTGCGCAATGCAGGTGTAACTCCTAAGTCTTTATGCAAAGCAACGATCAGGTAGCAAATACATCTATAACGAAAGAGTGTTTCCTAAGTAAAACCAAATAGTTGTACATAAGCAGAGTCTCCTACAGCCTAAATCTCAAGACTGCTTGCTCTGCATTTAAGAAAATTCCTGTCTGCTTGAAGCTTTTCCTCACAGGTAGCCCATATCCTTACAGTGCAACATCACTGCCCAACATAAGCTCATAGTCCTTCCTTCTGTTTGATGGGACACCTCTGTTTCTTTTCTCCACCTAACTGCCTAGTTTCAGAGATCCTATGCCTTAAATACCTCCAAGATTTTCTTCATTCTGTGAAGTATGGCTGACATTGGGGCTCTTCAGCCTGGAGAAAAGAAGGCTTCGAGGAGATCTTTCAGTAGCCTTCCAGTATCTGAAGGGGGCCTACAGGAAGGCTGGGGAGGGACTACTCACAAGGTCTTGCAATGACAGGACTAGGGGTAATGGGTTTAAACTGGCAGAGGGGAGATTTAGACTAGATGTCAGGAGGAAGTTCTTTCCAGTGAGGGTGGTGAGACACTGGAACAGGTTGCCCAGGAAGGTTGTGGCTGCTCCCACCCTGCAGGTGTTCAAGGCCAGGTTGGATGAGGCCTTGAGTGACCTGTGCTAGTGAGAGGTGTCTCTGCCTATGGCAGGGGGTTTGAACTAGATGATCCTTGAGGTCCCTTCCAACCTTACCATTCTATGATTCTATGATTAATCACTGTACTCAAAGATTATCAAGCAATGCACAGAGGACACAAGAGATAACACTGACAGTATCATCTTCATTTCCATATGAAAAATTTAACTTTAAAAAACCCACAAAAATGGTTGTGGCTGCACTTTGGCAGAAATTGGTACATCAGGAATCTCTTCCTTCGGAGATGCCAAAATTACCTAATTTTGCTCCAGCTGATAAATAAAACCTTTCCAAAAAATACCTTTAATCCACTCACTCCTTAGCACTTTTATAAGTAACAGCTTGTTTAAGCAATAGTAAATAATCAAATTTCTATAAGTTACATTGGACATTGCTCTGTCCTCTAGGAATTAACTTTTTAATTTGTGTTTTGTGTGCTATAGAGGCAAAGAACTTCAACAGTTCCCAAATTTTACCTTTAAATGTTCCTACAATGTTCAAAACAGAATGTATTTACCGTTAAGGACATCCTCAAAGCTGATGGATTCATCGTTTCCCCTCAGAGTATCCAGTGCCATGTTTGAGCTGTGAAGAAACGGGAAACGCTGGACCTGTAGAAAGATAAGAGTTCAAGTTTATGCAAATCTGAAATTGAGAGGACTTATTTGCATTTCTCAGTCTGAAGTGACTGAGAAGTGCAACAAAGTAATTTCCTTCTTCAAAAACAATGACATAACTACTCAGTAGCTCACAAAGACATAGCAAAGCCCACCTAATGTCACTATCTTCTATTATTTGTTTTGAAAAGAGCCTTTCACTAGATTTGTAGCCTTCCCTGCAGTGTGGCTGCTACAGCAAATAGTGTAGTTAAAAAGTAGGTTTTCCTTCTCTGTTATCACAAAGCTGTGGAGACTGACTGCAACAAACACGTCTACACCCTGAGGTCAGTATTGGGCAACTAATCTATACTGTTGTGTTTGGAAGCAACTTTGCAAGTTCCCTACATCTCTGACACAAGTCAGAAATGTAAGTGAAAGAGCTCTATTGATTTTCACATTTAAGCATAATCCTCTTTGCAATTAATCTAAATAAATATTTCCCTCACCAATTCTCAAGCTTCAAGTCCATTCCCAGTTACTGTTAACGCTCTCTTCGGTACCCTTCACCCGCAAGTATTACAAGAGTTTCAAGTGGTACACACAGCATTCAGATCCTAAGTATGCTAAGAATGGCATATCTCTACTTGCAACTACATTCACTAATAGTAGTGATACTTCAGTCAGACCATGAACATCTCCTGACAACAATAAAATTATCGTGTAGCTACTTCTTTACAGACAAAACACATCAGATCTCCATTATCACTACTGGTACAGTTGTCCAAAATTCAAATATACTATTCCAGGAAATATTTTGCAACAGTGAAATTAAGCCACAGGAGAATATGAATACCTAACATAAAGCTTCACCTGTCTCATTTTCTGCCATGTGCTAACAAGTTAGGAAAATGATTTTTCCTCACAAGAAAGCACATCTAAACTCAAGTGATATTTTCATACAACCAGTCTGACTTTCACATCTTCAGAACTAGGTATTTCTGCCCAGTTTACTGCAGCTCACTGTGGTTCAGTAGCACCTGATCCACTGGAACTATAACCCTTACTTGGAAAACACAAGTCTTACTAGTCTGACAATCATCAACAGACAAAAAAAAACGTTTACTAGGACCAACAAACTTTCTGTTTCCTAAGGGATAAAGTTGACTCCCTCCAGTTATTCTCCATCCTAAGAGATAAGAAGGAAAAAACAAACGAACAAAAAACCAAAAACCAAAACAAACAGAAAAAATACACACAAAAAAACCCCCCAAGAAGCCCATAAAACAAACCCCAACACACACCACCAAATAGACCCAGCTTCCCAATTAGGAAGTAAAACCTTTGAACTTAACTCCCTTTAGACCTCCTCTGATCTTACAAGAAGACTGTGGAACAACATAAGCACACAGCAAATCCTCTTCCACACATTTTGCATTACCATGTCTCCCAAATCGCTACCTGCCTCAGACTTTTAACTCTCTTTTCCCTGCAAGTGCAGAGATTCCTTCCCATGAAGGTCATACATTCTACAAACAAGAGTATTCATTTTAGGAATTGACATTCAGTTCCTCCTATTTTAATCTGAAGGCTTACAGAAAGGCAGTCAAGAGAAAAACTACAGCAGTCATCACTCCGCCAAGTAATTAATAAAAAACCAAACAAATAAATGACCCAAACCAAAACACACACAACAACAACCACCACCAAAAAACAAACAACACCAACTAAAACAAAATAGAAAAAAAAAACCAAAAACAAAACAGCAACAGAAAGGTTCTAGCATATTGACTGTTCTGGTAACTGTTGGTTGGTTTTAACAAAAGCAATCCAGTGAAAGAGTTTTTTGGAAACACCATAAGGTATTTCCACAAAGAAAGCCATCTCTCTGAAAGCATGTCTCAAGACATGAGTTTTTTCAAGTGGTTTAATGTATACCAGTTGGATAAAAACACCTACCTGTTTCACTGCTCTGAATTCCATCTGCAGCTTTAAAGGTGCATGAAGTCCTTGAATATTTCTCAGTGTAGCAAAGTTTGTTTTATCTTGATTTAACTGGAACTAATACAAACAACATGAATCTTCATTTTAGAAAATACTTTCAAGTCCAGTCATAGAATATTTATGATACTCTACTTAAACAAGTATGCTTATTAAATTCATATGGCAAAAATTTAATGATACCATTTTGTGTGCCTCAAATGTACACAAAAGATGGTGATACAGTAACACTTGCTTTATGAAACCAAAACTGGGTTTTGTGGGATTTTATTATAAACCAATACTAGCAAATTTGTTATTTCTGACAATCAGGACACGTAACACCACCAAGTGGTATAGTTTTGCACTACTTTATTACACTATTGTCAGCACTAATTGGAAGCTAAGTGGTTTAAAGTAAGAACACAAACTTTGATGGCTAACAGTAATACCAGTTGTGGCTTTAAATACTCCACTTGAAAACACTTGAAGTACTTTTCTGATCAAGTACAGAGAAACACATACGATCCGTGACTCTGAAAGGCAAAAAAAAAGCTGGTAATTTTACCAACTGCTCTAAAACTTATCAAAAAGTCAAAGAAAATCTATTTAGTAGAGGGTTGGTTCTTACTAATAAGAAAGTGCTGGCTCACTAATACTGAAGTACAAAAAAGTAACATGCCTAACGTTAAACCTAAATAACCCACTCTCAAATTTGGCTTTTCTAGTAGTGACATGCCTGTAATGCTGACATAATCACAGAACCATAGAATGTTAGAAGTTGGAAGGGACCTCTAGAGAGCAAGTTCAACCTCCCTGCCAAGGCAGGGACCCCTAAGGTAGTTCACACAGGAATGCATCCAGGCAGGTTTTGAAAGTCTCCAGAGAAGGAGACTCCACAACTTCTCCGGGCAGCCTGTTCCAGTACTCTGTCACTCTCACTGTGAAGAAGTTTCTTCTCATGTTGAGGAGAAAAACCTTCTACGTTCCAGCTTGTAGCTGTTATTGCTGCTGACCACTGAAGAGATTGGCCCCATCCACTTAACACCCAGCCCTCAGATATTTATAGACATTGATCGGTCCTCTCGGTCTTCTCTTCACCAGATTAAACAGCCCCAGGTTTCTCAGTCTCTCTTCATAGCAGAGATGCTCAAGTCCACCAGTCATCCTTGTGGCTNCTCTCTTGGCCACAAGGGTACATTGCTGAACCATGCAATATTGTTAAGTAAAACACAAATTACAAATCCTTTATCTTAAAACCTGTACTCATCGCCATGGCAAAAGCCTACTAATAAAAGAATATCACCCTGTTCATGCAGAGGGATTTAAAAGGAAAAAAAAAAAAAAAAAGGAAACCCAGGAAAATACAAGTCAAAGGCATAACACACCTTCATAACAACCTGCATTGAATGGTCTTCAAAGTTACCAGAGGATACTACTTCTGTCTTACCTCAAACTTGGAATCCTGGTTATGTTGTTTCCCATTCTTTTATTTTATATACTTAGGTGTCCTTACATGGGTAGCAGAAAGATACGGTTTCTACCAGTGCTACCTTAATAACTTACCACTAATAGCACTAAAAACAAGCATAATAATCTCGGGCTAAAGTAAGTATTTTCCCATTCAAATTTACATGAAAATAACTACTGCCTAGATTAGTCATAAACTTGCAGACAGACTAATCAAACAATAAGTGGAAAAAAAAGATTTAAAAGTTTCACATACTTCTTAGGGGGTCACTTTAATCTTAGGGCAATCTAATTATCTCTCTGCACTTTTTCTCTCTAGTACACAACCTTTTAATTATGCAGGTTTAATTTATAGTATTTATAAATAAGTTTGTGAAAGGTGCCATGTTAGCGTACTTTTAACTCAAGAGAGCATTAGGACTGGTTAAAATTAGAACACATTAGACATCACATTCAGACCTTGTCATGCCGATTAGCTTATCAATTTGAATGTTACACTCAAATATCGCTTTTGCTTCAGGACATTTTATTATACCAGATCTTCTGTGCTGATAAAATATGCATCAGAGCTGAAATTCAGTTCAATCAACTCTTTAGCCAAGGCTGTCAGTCATCTCCCTTCACCGTCAACCTGTGATGCACAGACCACTCTTAAGCTGTCCACAAGCAATGACTAAGCCAGACAAGACTGCATACATTTATGGCAAATAGTATGTGCACTGTTTCTAGACAGGATCAACTACTTTAAGGGTAAGTATTTACAGGTTCACAGACTAAGAAGTCTGAAAACAAAGATATATGGTAAACTTACAGTCAAAACAGAAGGATCAGCTTTCCAGAGCTGACAGGTATGTTCTCCACCTAGCTATAGAGGCTGCATACCCAACTAGCTCAGTAATTTCTTAATAACTAGACCTTACTAATTAAACCTCTACTTGGAAACCTGCACACATTGCATACTTTAAATGAGTTTAAATGGGAAGAGTCACAAGTGGGAGGTTAACAGTAAACAAATTTAGCATCAATGTTATTTGTAGATGAAAACGCTGCTGCTAACATCTTTCTTCTGGTTAAAGGCCGGACCTTGCTCATTACTTGTTACCTCATAAAGTGGTTCCTGTGACCACATTGTTAATGTAACCTTCAAAATCAGTTAAGAGTGAAGACGGCTAAATTTAATGCTCTACTTACATTTTTTTCTGACAGTTCCAGAGGGTGGCTGGGCAACAAGTCACTTTTCACAGTCCTAAACCTAGAAATACAAGTAAAAAATATAAAATAAAACCACAACACCACACACACACACAGAAAGCCCCAAACAAAACACGCAAACAAACAAATCCAAACAAGAAAAATACAACACACTAAATTTCACTTTAAGTTGCATTCCAAAACCTGGACACAAATATCAGCCTTGAGACACACAGGTTTAGCACACTTTGAAATGGAAAAAAAAACAGAATCCTAGGCGTGAAGCAACAAATAAGATCTCTAATTAATTTCAAGTGTCCTTTTATTTTGTCTTTGACAAAAGAGAATGAGAGCTTTTGTTACTTGATCACTTTCAGAAATAGTGAAAAATATTAATAAGTGAAAACATCACAGGTTTAAGTATGTCCGAGCTACACAGTATCTGATGTTAGAAGTCTCCAAGCTTTTAGAACCAAATATTGTACATGCCTCTCAAAGCTGTATTACCCACATTATAAACTCCATTAATTTATTTTATATTCATTATACAAGACATGTATGTAGTTTCACACTCATGTCATGTCAGAAAACAAAGACACTATTTTTACTAAGTTAACTTTATAATTTGTACCAATGTCAAAATTATCAATTTCCCACAGTGCTATGGCATGCCTATATATATGTATTTTATACCTAACATTTCTTGCTAGGTCAGCTTCTTTCTAAAAGGGTCAAAGTACATTAGTATTACCTACTTCTTGAAGTGAAATGTTTCATAGAAAAATTCAAACTTAGAAACGCAAGTACGTATTTTAGGCTACAGCTTCCAAGATACATCTGCCAAAACCTTCCTTAAAAGTCAACATTTAATACATTCTTTCTTCCTATATCTTAAGCTAAACACCAGCTACAGCAAATTCACAAGAAAAAATTAACCATACCCTCTGCGCAGAAGATCATGACCTTCAAATGTTTCTGAAGTTGAAAAACCAATAACTGGGATACTATCCTTCAACAGGGAAGAAGCACCTCTGGAATTCTGGAACAGAAAAAAAAACACCACAAACAAGGGTTGCTTTAACAAAACTAGATTCCTTTTGTATGGGCCATTAGGCCAGGTAAGTGAAACAAAGTGCTCAAAGACTTCTTAAAGAACTCAGTATACATGTCCCCAGAAAAATCAAACATCACCTAAATACAAACCCTTCACTAAATCAGAATTCTTTCAGAGATTCTGATGACAGTTAAAGGTAGTGATCATATTTTTTTGGGGCATGGTTGTAACAGCTGAACTCAGTTACCCTTTGTTTATTTCCACTCTGGGCTGCAGACATGGAAAAGAAGGCAGTTCATGTTCAACTGACATGACAGAAAGAAACATGTCTGAGCATTCCTTCATTGGCTTCAAAATACAGATAAAATCAAGTAAGATTAAATTAATTTTATCCATGGTTTAAGGCTGCCACATGAAGAGGACAAGCTGTATTCAAGCAGTCTAATATCCCAGTTAAAAGAAAAAATGAAGTAAAAACAGTAATCTGTACCAGAAGACCAGAAAAACGTATCTCCCTTGACTAAGTAAAGCCATCTTAACCCAGATCAATAATTTCATGCTAACTTGCCCGATATTAGTGAAGTGATTTTAGGATTGTTCATACAAATTGCTCCAGCAATAGGCCAATGTACAATAAGTTCTGAAAGGTGACAGCAATAATCTCTGAAAGGCAACGGTGATGCACAGGAACCTCCTCCAGCAATACTATCAGATCAAACTGAAAATTCAGGCTTAGTCAAGATCTTTTATACAAATGTGTTAACGGTCAATAATTTAACAGCTATTAAAAAACCCTAAAATACCTGTTACTACATGCATATAAAGCATATCAACTAAAGTACTCAACTGTGACCAGACCTTCCTGAGATTGAAATGAAATGACTAAAGAGATACGCTACCTAACTGTGACAAGAGAAAAACGAAAAATCGCAAAATACTCCCAAAAAGGAAAAATCGTAAAATACTCCCAAAAAGTAATGGTCTCAAGTCACGCCAGTGTCTTGTTCGTCTTAGGTGGTCACATCACAGGATTGAGGTATGACCTCCCGCCGCGACAGCTACCGCGCCGGCTGCGGCTCCGGGAGGCTGAGAATTACCAGAGCTCTCGCCCTCCTCATTCACGTCCCCGTCCCCCCCACACCCACATGGGTTTTAAAAACAGACAGACACCCTTTCCTCCTTCCTGCCCCAAAACACTCATGAAAATATCTAGTGGAGACCGGACTGCACAGAGGAGGACGAGGGACGCCTCTCCCCCAGTGTGGGCCCCAACCTGACAGTACGAGGGCCCGCCACATGACCACACCAGACCCCCCCCATGACTCAGCACGGCCCGAGCGCCCCTCGCCCAATGGCCGTCATCCCGGTGACTCCAAAGACCGAGCAGAGGGCAAGTCGGATACACAGGCATCCACACACCAGGCCGATCCGTCTCGCTCCCCAGCGAAACCAACCCCCACTCGGCGCCACCGCCACCAGCCCGCTCTCACCATCTTGGCTCCGCACGCTCAGCCACTTCCGCCTCCTCCCTTGCTCACTTCCGCCTCCTCCTCCGACTTGGGCTCCGTTGTTGGCGCTCTGCGTCAGACGCAAACAACGCACAGCGCCTCTCCTCGCGCGACCGGCTAGGGGCGGAGTGGCGGCTGCCCTGAGCGGGTGGTGGGGACTGATGGCTGGTGCTTGGTTCTGGCCGGAAGTGGTGTGAGGTGCGACGGCTTCCTCTCTTCCAGGGCTCTTGCTCGCAGACCGACCTCCTGTCCCCACATACCAGCAGCATCTGGGCTGTTCTGGTATCAGAATGCATCATGTTGGAAGGGGTCCTTGGAGGTCATCTGATCCAACTGCCCTGAAGTAAGCAGGGACATAAAATCATAGAATGGTTTGGGTTGGACCTCCAAAGGTCATCTAGTCCAATCCCCTACCCTCCACAAGATCAGGTTGCTCAGAGCCTTATTGAGCCTGACATTGAAAATCTCCAAGAATGGGGCCTTAGCTATCTCCCTGGGCAGCCCTTTCCAGTGTTCCGCCCCTGTCATGGTGAAGAACTTGTGCCTTACATCCAATCTAAATCTACTCTTAATTTAAAAGCATTGCCCCTCCTTCTATCACTACAGGTCTTTGTAAACAGTCTTATCTCCAGCCTTCTTGTAGGCCCCCTTCAGGTGCTGGAGGATGACTATTAGGGCTTCTCGGAGCCTTTTCCAGGATGAACAATCCCAGCTTTCTCAGCTTGTCCTCGTAGAAGAGGTGGTCCAGCCCCCTGATTATTTTCGTGGCACTCTCCTGGACCCACTCCATCAGGTCCATCCACAACTAGATCAGGTTATTCAGAGCTCCATCAAGCTTGACTTTGAATGTCTACAGGGGAGGAGGCCTCCACCAGCTCTCTGGGCTTCTCTGGGCTCTTCTTCACAATGAAGATAGTAGTCACTAACTTCATTGTGAAGAACTTCCTCCTAATGTCCAACCTAAATCTACCCTGCTCTAGTTAAAAACCATCACCCCTCATCCTTTCACTACATGCCCTTCTAAACAGTCCCTCCCCAGCTTTCTTGTATGTCCCCTCCAGGTACTGAAATACTGAAATAGGGTTCCCCTGGAGCCTTCTCTTACCAAGACTAAACAGCTCCAAATCTTTCAGCCTGTCTTCATAGAAGAGGTGTTCTAGCCTTTTGGTTATCTTTGTGGCTTTACTCTGAACCTGCTCCAGGAGGTCCGTGTGCTCCCTGCATCGAGAACTCCAGAACTGGACATGGTACTCCAGGAGAGCTCTCATCAGAGCAAAGTGGTAGAATCATTTCTCTTGATCTGCTGCTCACGCTTCTTCTGATGCACCCCATGATAAAGTATTACCTTGGCCTGCAGCAGGAGTTGGAGTTGGCTTCCCGCAGTAGGCAAGGGCGGGCATGTTGTAGTGCTAGGGGGGTGTACTTTTCTGGATCAAAACCATCCTACTGCAGCGGGCCACAGGCAGCAAATGCAGAGAGCTCGAGTGACCCCAAAATATCACAGCAGTGACAGGCAAAGACAGTGAAATGAGGCAGCAAAGCTTCCTGAGATAAACAGAACCTCAGGAGACAGGCCAGCCACAGAACCTCCCTAGGCAGTGCTGGGTGAACAACAGGTGTTGAGGTGCACTGTGCTGCCACAGACCTTAGGCAGCCTTCAGGGCCCTGATGTGTCAGTGATAACAGGGACAGGTCTGTGGCAGGTTAATCTTTGGAAATTAGTTTTGCGAAGAGTAGCTAAATGCCGCTTTAGTACACATATGATAATAGCAACAATAACAGTATGATAGCAAGATTAATATTAGCTTGCAGTTTGAAATTTGAAAGACTTTCTGGCAATCATGAGAAAGTTTTCCATTTTGCTACATAGCTTCAGGTGTATGTCTGGCGTATTTGTTTTATATATTTCTTCTGAGACCTGTAGCTCATTCAGCATTTTTAGGTCTTGCCCCAGATTGCCCTAGTGCTACAATTTCTGTGGATGACAACTAAACGCCAAATCTTGCATAAAAAGCAATATTTAAATGGTAATTTTGTGTGTGTTTTAATGGCACTCCTAGCTTTTGGAAAAAATACTGAGAACTCCATATGCTTTATGCTCTGTTTTCTTCTTTCTCAGCCAAAATGAGTTCACTACTTCAAAAAAAAACCCCACATTCTGGGTTTGGGTTTGGTTTAAAAACCAAAGCTCTGTCCCTTTGTATTCAGCTCTTAGGCTTAAAGCAAAGACTTCAAAAGAATGAGAATGGAGGACTGGGTTTTTCAAATAATTTTTAGGAAAACGGGTGCCACAAAGGTTTCTCTGATCTTATAATTATAATGGGTACTCGGATATTGTGGTGCTGGATTCATTATTATAGAATAGATGTGAATACAAAAAACAAATCAAGTTCCTGTTTAACTGCAGCTTACAGAAAAAGCTGGGTTTGTCACTAAATGTATTTATTTATTGACTGAGTTTGTTGATCCAGGATGTGACTGTAGAGATGAAACATCTAACTTTCAAAGTAATTCTTGCAGGACACAGACAGGATGCAATCACTCCATGTACATTTTTGACATCACTGCAATCCACAGTCTAGGCCGCATAACATAAAAGAACATACATTGCAAGAAAAAGCTGGTTTTCCTTTAAAGGCTTTCAAGCTAGGGAAAACTTCCAGACATAAACACAAATCACACACATGTTTTCTCATCAAATTACCAACTATGTTCAATTGCTGCAAGGCTTGACTTTTTTCACAACCAGCTTTGTTTTAATGCCCTTGCAGTGAGGATCTCAATGATGGATGCTTAGAGTAGTATCTCATTTCTCTTTGCAGCCCCACCGCAAGTTGAGAGGAGGAACATGAGCAACTGTTGGGCTGACTGAACCTTTGATCAGAAATGAGAACATGGTGAGCAGTAAGTGCCTTGATTGCTCAGAAGCAGTAGGCATGGCTGCCATTTATGTTAGACTACCCCCAGCACTGGACTCACCAAAGTGCAGAGAGGAGCCTGCAGGCACCACACGAGGCGTAGCAGCCGCAGCATGCAGGTCCCTGTGTGCTGAAATCACCTGCTCGGGAATATTGAAGGACCGGACAGTCTGTCTGAAGGCATCTGCAAGGCCAATAGTGTCAGAGTAGGAAGTAAGATACAGTGGCTGTGGTTGCTAAAGAGGACATTTTTATATGTGAGCATTCTTAAAAGAGTATGTGGACGTACTTTAAGTGTGTGGTCACTCTAAAATTAGAGTGAAAGTGACTACTGCACCTCTAAAATAATTATTTCTGTAAAGCTAGGATGATTAATTTTGTGTGGTATTTTTAAAGCTAGTCTACAAATTAATATTTTTTAAAGAAAAGTTTAGGGTTGTTTTTTTTTTCATGTTGTGTATAGAAGGTCTGAAATGTATGAATGTTTTAAATATTTTCTGGAGGTTTTTTTACCTTGGCATTTTTGGAATGTCCAGTCTGGTCTTTTTGGTTTATCTGGGAGACTTCATTGAAGTTTTAAGCGATCTTTAGACCATCTTGTTCAAATGAGGTAAGTCTTTACTCTTTAAACAAAAAAACTCCCAGAACAACAACAGCAAAACCCCATACTGTTTCAAATACTCTTTTAGCAATTAAATTTGCATTAACAAACATAAAGCCTCATTAAACGAAATTAGACAGCCTGGCTTAAAGCAAATTCCTGTTTCAGTTGCTTAGCTTTTTCTTGCCTGAATCCCAACGTAGCATGATTTCATGAGAGTTCTGTACATTTCTCATTGAAACCTCGGGGGGAGACTTAGCCACTGGGCTCGAAACTTGATCATGACAGAAGCACAATGTGGCTAGTGGGGCAAAGGCTGCCACATACCAGCCTCCTGTGCTCATAGAAGAGGACATCTAAGGAAGCCAGCTTCTTCTGGGAACTCTTCTGCTATGTTAGAGTAGTTTTTGACTTAATATATCCTGCCTCTCCACTAAGTTAAATGGTGCTTCTTTCTCCCAGAGTTTTTGTGTGTAGAAGGATGGAAGATAAAAATACCCATTGATGCACACCACATCATTACTTAGTAATGGCAAAATGAGTACACTCTTCAAGGAAACTTGTATTTGTATCCATGCTTTTTAATATTGATGCAACTTTGCTGCTTTTCAAAGTAGAATTCCTTAGATGTGTCAGTGGGCAATCTGTTCTGAGTACGTGAACCTCTGTCAGAAAACCTTTGTCCTGTGGGACTGGGAAACTTTTTCACTGGATTCTGTCAACAGCCAGTTATAACCTGTTAAAGTGAAAGTACTTTTTATTTGTTCTTAATCAAATCAAATAAACATATTTTCTTTGATCTTTAAGAAGTCCTTTCTTGTTAGCTTGCTTTTTACTTTTATGTTTTGGCATTCATTGTAAATCTAATTATTTTAAAAGTCATTTTGTTTTAAATTATTAAACCGTTTCTGAATCTAAGATAAACAGGGGCATGTTTTGCTAAAGAATAAAAATAAATTTCACACAAAACTGCAAAACGTAGCAAAGATAATAATGTGTAGGCGTCAGAGTGTTCCAAAACAAGACTCTCTAGGGGCCCTTCTGAACACACGGCTACGTTAAAGCCATGTTCTGAAAAAGCTCAGGAAACCCCTGACTCTAACCCACCCTTTCCTGAAGCTGGT
>VWYK01096625.1:2172-13372 GCA_013399775.1 Semnornis frantzii
TGAGTTCTAGTCTCGGTCATTTATACAAAGTGTGGGAGGGCAGGGAACTCCCAAACCATCACGTCATTTTTATTTCTGTAATAGTTTCAGTGATATTAAAGCCCAAACCATCACACTCTTTTTGTTCCTACTGTATTTATAGAAACATTTTTAATTGTCTTTAATAGCAGTAGACAGATGAAGTTCTGGTTGGGCTTCGTCTCAGCTATGTACTACATATATACGTGTGTATATAATACTACAGAGGCAAACCCACATTCCTCCTGTTTCCAAGCCTGAAGCTCTCAATAGCAACAGATTAAGAAGTTCAACAGTAGAGAACAAAAGAAAGAATGCCAGACTGAATAAGCGTGGACAGTCATGTCATGTGTTGGTATCACACTAGAAGGTTACACTGTTAAGTCTACAGACTGGGAAAGACACGTGAGAGGTAAGGTTTTAACAGCACTGACAAGCTGTTATAACCAGGCCCACCTGACAGAGCAGATACTGCTTTAGAAATACTTAATGCACATCCTCTATAGCACATGTAGTTAACATAATTGAGTCAGAATTCTGTAACAATTCAGGTTCAGAATAACTCCAAGTCACATTAGATAATAGAGCATAAACTGTCTTTTCACAACTGACACACTCAGCAGCTTGTTTAGTGTCCAGCCTGACCTACCAACTTCTGACAGCACACCTCCTCTCACCTCCTCTTGTGCTCTCCAGCTGAAGGATAGATCATACAGAAGTCCCTTAGCTGAGTTTTATCCAGAGCTAGTCAGGTGGCCTATCAAGCTATTTCTGCCTCCTGACAGAAAATACCATCACATGCTAGCATTTTCCAGTGGGATTTGAGGGTTACCTATTGCAAAGTGCAACAATCAGGCACGACAATGAAAACTGGAATAGCTGTAACATGCAGAATGGAAAGAAACAAAACACAGCTGACATTTTCAGGGCTTCGGCTCCCCCACAAAAGTTTCCCCACACAACCTTTAGTTTTGACGTTTACATTATTTTTAAAGCAGCATCTTGGATTGCCCTAGAGCTACTTCTGCATCTCATGTGAAGTTTGGATGGAGTTCACTATTCAAAGGGCACATTATCAATTCCTGACATCCAGGGAGAGAACTGTGCCTGGAGAATTTTCATTCTCCATGTCAAAACATAAACCACACAATTATCCGGAAAGTAAAAATACCTCATAGAAGTTCCCCTGTATGTATTCAAAGTTCTGACTGCTTGCTGTCTCTAGCTGTGTATTACAGAATCTGAATTGATCATTAAAAGCCATAACGTTAGGTTAAAGAATCTAAGGACCAAAAGAGCAAAGCAAAAAGGTGATAAACTCAGTATGATATCCTGTATAACATCATTAATTTTGCTCTGCGCTTTCTGTGACCAGTGGATTGACTTAAAATGAGGCTTCCAACACAGGTATTACAGCCACCAAGTGAACTGACAAAGATCAGCTCTTAAAAATGAACTTAGTTTCCACTTGTCTGTCTTCAGTATTCAGCATGGGATTCTGTCATGTTTAGAACAGTCAGTACACTGTGAGACCAGCCAGAAGATTTCCCCAGGTGATGCACATCCATGTACAGCAGGCCTGCCCCTGGTTACAGACATACACAACACAAGCAGAAAGGAGCTTGATGGTGTCTGTGTCTGCAGGATGTGAAAAGTTTCCACTCATTCAGTGAAATACTAGAACGGATGCCAGCATCAGGTCATTTGAAACCTTCAGCTATATACTGATGCTCAGGCAGTTACCATCTTTGTTTCTTGAAACTATTCTCCCCTTGATGACTGTTTCCATTTTTCAAGGGTCAAAGGCTCCAATTTAACCCAATAGTGAGGAGAATAAAACCAGTCTATAGAAAATGTGGTAAAAGTTATTCACTGTCTTGTTTCAGAATACTGGAACAGTTATTTTTAAAATGAACTGCACTGATTTAAAAAAAAAAAAATTTCCTAATTTACTGTGACATACAAATGCCAAGATCTACTCAGGCTTAGATTCCAGTGTTCCACAGACCACACAGACACTGGTCAGACTATTAAAAATTGTAGCCAAACACCAAGAGAAGGAGAAATAAAGGAGCAAGAGAAACTATAGCCACAAGTCTGACGCTTGTCTAAGTAAACTGTAAGCCAAAGCATTGTCAATTTTTTTTAAACATTGAGGCAAAGTGTTTCAAAGTCAGAAATCAGAAAGCAGATAATGGTCATTAAATGGGTGAGTTACTGGGAAAACTGTTTTGCTGAGAACTTGGAAAAAATATTTTGTGAAGTTCATAATTTTGCTGGAAGATGCAATAATGGCTTTGCAGTGACTATGTGACTTGAGTATTGTTTGCACTAGTGCTGGGGAAACTAAGATAAGGATTTAGTAGTTACTGGCCTCTGCAAGAGTCTTCCATTCTGAATATCTGTTTGTGACGATCCCCTCCTCTGCCTGTGTGGATAAAGATTTTTGTCAAAGACTGGGTTTGTTCTGTGAGTCAGTAATAAAAAGCTGGCTGTCTTGTATCATAATGCAATAAAAATATACACTTACACCGTGAAGCATGAGAGAGTTTCCAGAAACAGAGCCTCATCTGACTAGACACAGCAGAAAATACTTAAATGGTCCTTCACTTACTGCCTCAGTGAGCTCCATAACTGAAATTCCCTTCCTCCTACTTTACATTCACTGCTCATCATCTTTCTAAGCTGATCACAGTAATAATGTTTAAAGTCATACCACGTTTTTCACCCTTGTCTGCTTGTGTGACTTTGCAATTGGACAAAGAATCTCTCATACCTACTTTAAGAATATTTTATTTCTCTTATCTTAGTAGCATGCATTAGGAGCATGACTAATTAGTCTCTACTATCAGTACTTCCCTTAATATTTAGATGAGATCATTTTGACTGTCAAGACAGAAGCAGAACTTCCAGATGAGATCATTTAAAATGATGTTAAATGCCAAAGAAATCCATTCTAAACAAATCTTGCTACCATACGGGCTACAGGCTACCATTAGCAAATCAAACTATATACCTTGCATCTTTCCTTTTAATAATCTAGATACTGATGTCCCTTTCCTCATCCTTTCCTACCTAAGTGCTCTATTTTCCAATTAAATTCTACCTTACCCCAGAGTTCTTTCCATCTCTGCTGTTTCAATCCATCGTTGCTTTTAGTGAGTTCAGCAATCAAAAAAGGTCTTAGATTGACAGTCCTGGAAAATCAGCCTCACTGTTCAGGTGCATGATAAACAAACAATCATCACAGTCAAGTTTAGCCTTAGCTGTATTCTGAAGTGCTATCTTCTGGGATAGGTTCTCTACAGACCTATTGTTCAGAAACAATGTAAGGAGAGTGAAAGCAAAGAAAAATACACACAGTGTGCAGTCGATAGTGAGTCTGGTTTGTGCATGCATTAAATATAAATTGAAACATGAAGCTCCAAGAAAAATGATGGTACAGAGCAAGGCACATACAAGACAAGAAACTAAAAGATATGGTCAGACACAACCTGCAGTATGCAGACCACAGCACTCATTAGAGTTCTACATCCTTATTTGGATACCAGGCCAGTCCTCAGCCACAATAGGTCTTCTCAAAGTATCACATTAAGCACACACTATTCTTGTGTTTATTTGGGTTAAGTTCTATTTGAACGCTGCACAGTTCCTTCACCCTCTCAAACCCAACAGAGATTAGCATCTGCCATTCTCACTGAGGTCAGAGACGACCACTTGCACACACACATGCATCCAGCAGACATCACTGTGTGTTACCACTACACCTGAGCTATCAGTTTGTTTACAACAATGGAAAGGACTTACCATGTAAAAAAGTTTAATATTAGTCAGGTACAGGAAGAAACAGGTGAGAGATTACAAATCCAGCCTTACCTTTGTCACTTCCTCTGTGGTTTTGACAATCCTTAAAAGAGCAGACCAGTGAAAAGTGTGTCTTCAGCTCTGCAGAAAGAAAAGCATTGACATTTTGTTACCAATGTGCTTTCCCATAAAAGGTGAAAGAATGCTATGGTAGATCTAAATATGTTCTGCATGTAACACTATAGCTGGGCCGTTGTGCATTTTATAATTTAAAGAACAGTTCTCAGCAAAATCACATCTCAACTATTTCAATTTCTTTCTTAGGGAAGATCTGCAAACCATGTGCCTGCCCTTACCAAAGTCTAAGTAGTAACAAACAGTGTATACAGAAAAGAATTAGTTGGAAAAAAACCTTTAAAACACTAAAACTAGAAGTCATTAAAGTATGATCCTTTGTCATAGTAGTCTGATTGTCAGAGAAATTGCTTTCTAGTGTATTTACTAGTACCTTAGTGGTTTTTAATTTTGTTGACACTTGCACCTAAAAACGATAAAAGCATATCCATTCTGCCTGTAACACCAGCTTATTCTAATGCATATGAGGGCAATTACTTCTTGACAACTCTCTGATGAATAACTGTGCTCTTTGCTAAGCTTGTCACATTGATCACTGGCCAGCAATACAATTAATAAAGTATTGCTGTCCACATCACACATTAATAACTAGCCTAAACTAGAGGTGGCAAGTCTGATAGATCCAGTGCATTTTAATCTTTCATACCCTGTCACCTCAGAAGATTAAAGGAAATCTCCAAGACAATCTCCACATGCCAACACTGGGTTCCATGACATCCCAGCCAGGGTTACAAACTTGAGACCAAATATTTCATGAATGCAACTCAGCTGGACATTTCAAGCTTCATTTCCAAACACTGCACTGCCTTGTGGCCAAAGAGTTACTTATTTATTTCTCCTTCCTATTTAAACTTTTGAGAGGTAAAATTGATTAAACTTGTCAGTTCCACCAGAATTCATTAGAAAATAATACCTATAAATTCAGTGCACTCTGAAGCATTGCTTAATAATTCCATAACATTTAGAATGGAAACAATCAATCTAAGAAAGGTCCCACCTCTTCAACACAGGATGAAAAGGATGAATTAAAGCTTGGTCGTATGCAACAAGTCTGGATCTATCCTCCTCCAACTTTTAACTCTACTTTAAATTGCTGCTTTTATAGTTTGGCAACAAATGGGCCTTAGGCAGAATACTTTTTGATTTCTTAGATATATTATGATCTGTTCTTTTAGTCAACTCCTCAGAAGGAAGGATTTTCATTTGGCTGGAAAAAAAAAATTAAGCAGCCCCAATGAGATGCTCTGTCATCCTTGGAAATATCTGTGCTTCCACTTCACATTATGACAAAATTCCTGTTACATCTCAGACCAGGACCCACAACACCCACATCAGATTCTTTGCTGTTGTTTGTCTTCAGCTTTGCCTAGCTTCCAGTCACCTGAGGCTGATCCGTCTTGGCAGCCACAAGGAAACACGGCACATCAGAGATTCTCCACTAGAAATAATCCTCCTTCAACTACACAGCTTTACTAAGCAGAAGCAATACAAGGTAGTCAAGATGACAAATGTACCATCTCTATTCTTTTAGAGACAGGAAAAACAGGGAAAGTACTTGAAAGCACCTCACCAGTCCTAATCCCCAGCTGTTAACTAACACAAGGTACATCGAGTAAGTGCTGCACAGATCTGCATCTCCACCAGAGACCACCATGTGGAAGGGCACTACATGCTTCCAGGTACAAAGAAAGAGGTTGTCCCACAGCTAAGACTATTCACCTTCAAGGAGTGCTTCAAATCTCTTGTATTCCATTTCTGGCTTTAGAGATTTTTGTAATACCAATACCCAGCACAGAACTGCTCTTATCCACACCGTTCCACAGAGAAACGCAAGGATCTTAATAGCTAATGAGTCAAGTAGAAGAATTACCAAAAGCTGCAAATAACCCAAAATACCAGTGAGATTCAGGCTAACTAATCAATCCACTTAGTTGGTATTTCTCCTCAATTGTTTTGTTAACGTGTATAAAATGTGTAATAAAACTTAATACAAGAACTTCAATTCCAATTTTTTTTTCTTTTTAAAAAAATTGCCTCCTAAAGAACATGAAAAATATTAAATATCAAGAAACGTTTTATTTCACAAAAAGATATGCCAAATATTTGGAACTGTTTGACAGAATTTAGACAAACTGGTTATGGCCTCTGGGAAAATGAGGATATTATATAATTCAACACAGACTCAAGACTGTTCCAAATACATTTGTTCAGTGCTTCAAAGGTGATTTTTTTCAAAGATGAAGAAAAAAATAAAATCAGTGCCACGACAGAACACACAAACACAAGGCAAACCCAGACTTAAGCAATTACTATAATCCAAAGATTACAATACTACAGTCAAAAGGATGAGTTTAAGAAATAGAAAAAGCATCTAAATGTGACAAAAAAAAAAAGGGCATAGGGGAGCAAATAAGATCTCTGGTGTTCTACTCTGGAACACTCACAGTCTACTAAAAACATACATATTGGAGCTTGACACCAATATGTCAATACCATGCCTACACACCACACCAAACTAGGTTAAAAGCTGTTCAGTGGAAGGACGCTGCAGCAGGAAAGTAGGAGAAGGAAAACTTAGTCTAAACAAGACATGTTTTATTCCAACATTTTGAGTAGTAAGGCTGACACAAGTAACCAGTTGAAATCTCTTGTTTCCCTTCTTCCAGTCAGGAGTGGTGTCTGTGCCTGGCATGCCTCGTTTGGTCACAGAGCAGACCCCACATGATGCTGGCTGAGCACAAGCGTGCCACACCAAAGCAGTATCCTCATGGGCACTGAGCTGATTCTGCAGGTGCTGGCAGCTTGACACATCAAGTAAATGAAGACACAGAAAGGACACATAACGAGGCATAATTAAACCCACTGCAGCATTTCACTAATGCGGCTCTCATGCTTCCAAGAATCGAGGTAGCCTCCCTTTTTGACATTGCAGTGTGTGATACACATCACACATTGCTTAGATCTTTAAATAATCTCAAGTCAGTTGGACCTGCATTGTCCTGCACCACAGATATTCTCTTATTGCTCTTATTGATTTATAAGTTATCTGCTCAGAAAACCAATAGTAAGACAGGTGGAGGTGGCTATCCACCATGTTCCTGCATGAAACCACTTCATCTTTCACTGATGTGTTTTGTAAGAGCAACAGGACTGCTCAATATACCGCCTCAGACGAAGACCAGATCACCACTGAAGTCTCTCTGTTCCAGACGATAAGCATACTATCACTGAAATACTTCCTCCTCTTCAGCTTGTCAAGGTACAGAAAGTCTTAAGATAAGGCTTCCTAGGCAACCTAAAGTGCTGCAGTCCTGTCTCAAGGTTATGGCCAACAGCAACCTGCTCAGCTGTAGAGGGAGATTTGCTGTCTATTAGACTATGTCATTGTAAGCTAAGCCCAGCTCACAGTCCAGGAATGCATTATACTGAAAGACAGTTTGCTGAAGATGTTCTCAGCACCCCTAATAGCCTTTCAACCTACACTACCTTGCTTCACACTGCCAGGAATGGAGACTTCTGCCACGGCTCTATACTGCTCTGAAATGTTTAATTATGTTTTATTTTGTCTTTGGTTTCAAGGACATGTTTAACACTCTTCGGCTAACACAATGGGATCTCTTATTTGTCTATTTACATTATATTAGAATAAAAGTGATAGAGCAAAGTAATGTGGATTTTTGAAGCTTCTTCACATTCTGTTCTAATAAAAAAGTTTAATAAGGGAATCGACTTTCAATAATGAAATGAAAGTTTATCAAAGTGGCGTAATATAATGGCAATGGATTGAATCAGTTTGCACTTCATTACAGAGGTGGCTTTCATAAGATTACCCATGCAAATTAGTTGTCTCTTTCCTGTGTGTTTAAGGATTGCAAGACCAAAAGACACTTGTATTAGAAATTGTGAACAGAAAGAGAGCAGCACCCAGTCGTAACATCAGTTAAAAATAATCTCTTAGGACTGTGCCTAAAAGCACTTTCCTTGTAACTCACCACTTTCCCAGCTTAATGTACCAATCCAGCTGCAGAGATTCATTCTGCCATGAAATTTAGTATTCAGCAAACTAATTTGGGGGAAACAGCACACATATAAAATGTCACTAGAAACGATATTATGGGGAACAATCTTACAATGCCCCATTGAGGATGGATAGGTGGCAGAAGGTATAACCAAACTGACATTTCCCTAAGATGGCAGAAGACTCAGGAAAAACACATAGAAATACCTGGGATTTAATGCCTAGGGATTGTGCTATCCAGTGCTCTCAGCATAAGCAATATAAGGGAAGCAGGAACTGGGGAGATAGCCTAATAAGAAATGCTGGAGTTAAGAAAGAGAAACCTGGTGATGGGAATCATTAATCCATCTACCTGGGAGTTATGTCATCAAAAGAGAAGTGGCAAAGACCCATAGCCAGTTTTATATACCCTGTCCTCCTTATTTGGACATTTTTTTCTTTCAAGGGATGAGAAAGAAAATCTTACCTTAGGGAGCTAAGCACTAAAAGCAACATTTAAAAACTTCTCAGAGGAAGCAGTTAAAACAAGCTCTATCCAAACAACATTTGTTCTTTCTGCTTGCTGAAAGGTCTGTTGAAGGCAGTTGTCACAGCAGGGAAGAGAAAGCTATCTGTGGATAGTCAGAGGGAGATTTTTTTCGAGGAAGTCTTCAGTGTGAAAAAAGGTATGATGCAGTGATGACAAGTGAGACTGAACTAAATGATGCTGTTCTACCTTCCATCGACATACATGCTTCCTGCAAGCCTCAACAGGAATGGGTTCTATCGACGCAAAAGAAGTTCATTCACTGTCCCACTCAAGATTTTCTTTCTTGTAGGGAGAGAATTATTAATCAATGAAATGTGCTCACGGAAAGTGAAACTAACCCTCTATTACTGGAAAGCTTTTGTCTTGAGAGGTTTTGATAGGCATTTTCCAGAATGCTTGGGACCAACTTTAAGTGAAGTAGACAGTTAAGGAGTAGGAACATATGGTTTGAGTTGACTTAGGTCTTCATTTTAGTCAGTTGCCATTTGTTTCAAATGAGAATACTAAGGAAAACAGGATGATTGAACAGCAGAACCTTTATTAAACATTCTCCATCTGCAGGAAAATAACACATCACAGTAACAGAAGTGATTCCCACTGAGTCACTCACCCTGGCAGTTTTGTGGTGCCTGAGGCACCTCCAAGCCCAAGGTAGCTTAGATGTTGTTAGGTATTCTAGTACAGGTGCTACCAAAAAAACTTTTTTTTGTGGCTGCTGCCATATGCAAAGGACTGAGAGGCAGTAGCTATTTCCTTCTTGACTGGGACCTGCAGTCACTAAGGGTCATAGTCACACCAAGTATTAAATTGCAAAATAAAGTACAGCATCTTTACTACCATAGACTCAGTTCCCTGATGGTTAGACTACTCTCAGTTCCAGCAGAGATTAGTGAGGCCTTTATAAACTAAGACTGACAGGATCTGAGACAATATTCAGTAACATGAAGGTGTCTGGATGTAGCACGTGGAGAGAAAGCATACTTCTGAAATAGCATGCTTTTGATCATCAGCTGAAGTAAACTAGTGCTAGTGTCCAAGGATTCATTCAAATTATTTTGGTGATCAAATGCCTATATAGGTAACAGGAAGTCTTGTGTCTGGAATTCCTCTCTGGAGACATTACTGGAATAACATCTTGAGGTGTCTGAACAGCTCAGCACATGAAAGTCTGAGAGCAAAATCTAGGGTCTATTAGGTAGATATTGTACAAAACCTTATTTGTTGAACCTCTGTTAACGACTTAAGAATGGAGAAGAAAACTAAACTGACACAGAAGCTATTTTTTTTAAGTGAAAGGGGAATGTGATGGTTTAGATACCTAAAAAGAGCACAATACTCACATTGAGAACTGGAATTGTCTATTCTGTCTTCCAGATATAGCTCAACAGTTAGAAGCAGTAAAACAAATGCTGTATATATAGTGCCAGCAACTCATTATAAATTGTGATAGGTTTACATATGATGCTGTTATTTTATGGATTTGCCCCTACACACAGTAACACAGCCCTGCAGGAAGTCTTGATCAGGTAAAGGAAAAAAAAAGTCCCACCACCAAAACCCAACTATAGAGGTACAGCATCTTCAGTGCACCATCACTTTACTCTCCCCTCTCAAACAGTCCATTTTCAGGACTCAAAGAGCCTGGTATACATCCTTTCCAGTGCCACTAGTTTACCTTCGTCCTGTCCCACAGAGCACCACAGCATTGCAGGGACATTTTCTGTGCATGGCCTTAAATATTACAGAACATCACTGCAATGATTCAGGTGAGGGCTATGACTGGCTCTAGCTTTTCCATTGCTTTGCTCATGAAGCCTTGCTCTATACCTTTTCTTAAACTGTTTAAGGCACTGTGGAAGCACTGCAATCAGTAGAAATATCTCCCCTACTGATAAAATTTCTTCTGAACCACATGAATACAGCACTACCTTCAGGAGCATAAAAGTAGAAATCAGAGTAAAACTTTTTGTCTGTTTGGCAAATACTAAGATACACAGTATATGTATTGTTTTGAGCCACAAACCAAACAACAACCAAACTATAAATAAGAAAATTAAATCAGCTCTGAAAAGCTGCAGTGATAGTGTGAGCAGTTATCCTATCACTCTGTTAGAATGACAGGATATGGATGTCCATTCAAGTGCACAGTCTGCTCAATATTGTGTTCTTCTTCTCAATTGTAAGGGCAACGTGTAGATCATGAGCATAGATAACTACATTGTTAAGGAGGGCAAATGTAGGGGTAAAATGCAAGAAAATAAGATTCATATCCTAGGAAGATGTCGTGGTAGGCCTAGGCAAGCCAAACTGGATTTATACCTTTCCTGGCTTGCCCAGACATATTTTTCTGCTTTCCTCCTGCTGTTTTGGGGGAGAGCAACGGCGGGAAAAGGGACAAAGGGCCTGGCGCCACTGAGTCTGGGGTCCCTTGCCTGACCAGACCCTGTGGTAAACAGGGTGCACGGGGCAGCCTTGTGCAGGGCCCGTGTTCTTCCCGAAGAAGGGTGGAGCAGGCCTATGGTTCCACCTAATATGGGCAAATCTTGGCTAACTGCCATTTCATTGGCTGTCCAGTGTCCAAAGGGCATTGATCTCTGGCTGTATTGCATAGAAGGGAGGTCAGCAGAGAGCACGCTGCCTTTTGCCTTTCGCCAGCCTTTAGCCTTTGCCATTACACGGTGTGCCGTGCCCGTGCC
>VWYK01096625.1:13395-25830 GCA_013399775.1 Semnornis frantzii
TAATTATTAATTGCCTTCTGCCCAAAGCAGAAAGCTGCTCCTTTATGTCCTATGCTTACCTAGTGAGCAAGCGGTATACTGACCGCAAACTCTTCTCTTCCAGTTCATATCGACTTTAATTAATGCTATATATTAATAACTATTCCAGATCCTGTTATAACCTGTACATAGTTTCCATAAAGTTGCTAAGTACCTGTTAATAATATTATTAAATGGTGATGGGGGTGATGCGAGTTCTGAATATTTAATATTAATAAACTTAATATTTTTATATATCGTCTCGCATTAATTAATTTACCCCATCCCTTTACAGAAGACTCCAAAAGTATCTACTTCAAGACTCTTTAATATTTGAAGAGAATGTTCAGGCATGCCTGCTGACAGGGAGTATGGGGTTCCAGTTGATCTAACAGGTTCCTTCCTCTGCACTTTATCTACAGAGAAGCACACGAAGGGACTGTAAGGATCCTGATTACACTGCTGGACACTGTCCCTGAAAACCTCAGGGTATTTAAGTGACAAATTAGTATTTCATTCCCACGGTTCTTGCAAACCAGAACCACTGACTTAGACCTTAAACTAAAAATCTTGCTCTGTGACAAATTTTAGATACTTGCATTTTGAGAAGGACCATCTCTGCCAATGCAACAAAATCTAAGTGGTAAAATATGAAGTTACAGTTTCATTTAAGGAAAAAGCCTCAAAAATGAGTGCAACCAAAACAGAAGGAGGAGCAAAACAGGTCACAGTCCCATCTTACAGTGGCTGAGATTTAGCATGTCATTCTGATGCACTATTAATCATTTAATGGCTCTTTAGTCTTTGGAATAGCTGGAATCACCTCTACCTGCTAATATGCCATAGTCCAGTAACCCCTGAATACTAACGAGTCTGCCCAGAGCCACAGATTATTGCTGTTTAGTCTGCATATAGGCATGGCAAGGAAAGCATGTGTCATAGATGGAACCTTACTCCCTATCCAAATAAAGCAAGGCTGATGCCCAGAATCCACTATCAGTTTAGAATCTCTCCTACCACTATTTTTAACACTTGTTCCCTATAAATACATTCACAGGTCCTACTTCAAAATCACCTCTTTGTTCAAAAGTAAAAAGGAAAAGGAACAAAACAGCAGGAAGGCATTATGAAGTAATAAACTAGGGCAAGCTGTATGTAAAAGAAGCCTGCCAAAATGGGTTTTTCTTCCTTTTCTATAATGCAACAATTTTTTTTAAAGCTGTTTCACTTGAGAGCTTACATGAGTATACAGTAAAGAGACAAATATCTTCATTTTATTTCTTACTCTGTCAGGATGCAATCAGCTTCATAGCCATGATACACAAAACCTCCCTTTACATTGTCCTGTGGACACACAACTGTCATGCACTCACAATCAGCATGGACAGGCATGGAATTTCAGGGCTACTTCCACAGCTTTAAGCCCTGCTGCTCTTTGTGAGGAATGGAGACTTGACTGCAGTACTGCAGATCTTTTCCTTCCTCCTTCCCAGGACTGTAACCATCAGAATCCACACGTTTTGTATTGTGTCTCATCCATATGTGGCTTTCCTCTCTGATTTATTATTCACATATTAGAAGCATGCCCCTAAACAGAATACCTCAAGTCAGGTAAGAAAATACAATATAACACAAATACAAGTTGGTTTTGTGCTCCCAAGGCCACACAAGAAGTTTTTCAAGCTTCAGTTGCCTATTTTACTGAATTTAAAATAAAATAGCAGTATTATGTCTAGTTCCACTGGACAACTGATTTCATGAGATGTATCCTCACAGGAAACATTGTTTTTCAAAAAGAATACACTTACTTCAATCTTGAAGTAAAATGAAAACACAAAAAGAAAAAAAAGGCAAAACACTACACTGTTAAAAATCTGTTTTGAGGCCCTGTCACATAAATTAAGTTAGCACAGCAGGGCTGTAACTGTAATAATTTAACTTGTCAGTTCACATCATTGACTGACTTGAGTTCTTGGGGCTTAACTGATCAATATTATAAATAGTCTGGATGGCTATGCAAGAATTGCCCAGTCTTAATTTGAGGTCAGTTCTTATTCCTTTTAAGTCTCATTAGCAGAAGCCAGCAGATCCAGAGAGGGGAGGACAAAGGCAGAAAGCTTTTTATCAACAGCAAGTATAGCAAGATGAAGAAGAAGAATGCCACTTTCATTGAATTGCATGCATCCTGCAATCTCTTGCAGGTCTTTGACAAAGAACAAAAAAAACAAACCATGGAATTACTGGCAATAAGGAGGATGAGTCACAGTTTCTCGGGGCTATATATTTTCTTTAGTTTGAATTGCACATGACAATCAACCACAGCTGTACCAGACCAGATTCTCAGCTGGCACAAAACAGCTTCATCTAATGGATTCTGCAAAGAAGGCCAATTTCCATCAACTGAGGTGTTGAAACAACATACTTAAACAACTGTTTCCCTTCACCTTTTATTTTCTTAACTGCTCCTCTGAATGCCTGTCCCATCTCACAATTTTGTACCACAGCCTGCAGAGACGCAAAGCAATTTTGCGTGAGCTGGCTACCACCAGGAGCAGCAAAGCAACACCAGCTTTGGCACAGAACTACCAATGAGATGTGTCTGTAAGTTCAGCCATACAGACTCATCTCTGGAGTCCCAGCCTCACAGGCTGAAAAGCAATGCAACTGTAGGGAAGGCTGTGTCACACAGACTGTGTGAGCTGGAGCACATTGCCCTCTTAGCAGCTTGTGAATTATTTTCAGAACACAGTTTTGCCCAAAGTAAGGAGTCATCCCTTTTATACAGATCTATTTATCCATTCTGTAAGACACTGAAAAGTGCTGCTTTTGTCTTTCCTGCCTTCTTCTAAAGGAAAGGAACTCCCCAGGCCCAAGCATCCAAGGGCTTTCTGCACAACTGAGCAGAGCCAAAGTTAGCACAAAAACCAAAGCTATCAGGCAATTAGTTAATGTTCCTTGTCTATGGCCTAAGACATCAGAAGCACCTCTGGGAAAAAAAAACAAAAATACAAAAACACAACAACCAGAGCTAGAACTTATGGCCTACTACCTTAACCCACATGAAGCAATCATCTTCAAATGGTGAAAACATCATATTAAAAAACCAAAGGTGTTCAACAATCCTCCCATTTTCCCCCATCTACCTGCTCTGCCAGTCTATGTGAAACAAAAGACATGCCTCACAGCTGAAGCACTCAGCCGCTCTAAAACATCCTGAGCTTGATTAAAGCACAGTTGAACAGGACAGAAAGTATGATTTCCATGGACTGTTGGCAAACAGTTTGGTCTGGTGCATAGGCAAAAGGAAAAGAGATTCCTTAAAAATATAACAGCTGCATCAGCTGCAGCTACTCAAATCCAAGAGAATTTTGTAATCATCACTGCATCCAAGCTCTTGATTTTCCAGTGCCCCAGACAGAGTTAACAGTTCAACAGATAGGCCAGGGAAGCATTCAAAAATATCTTCTATCTTTCATAATTCCATATGTAACAGAAGCACACTTAAGATATGCTTCAAGGTACCTGCTTCCAATTTCAGCTATGATAGACTGCTTACCCTGTTTTGTCTGTGGCATACCAACTGTCAAGCTATAGAAAGATCACTGAAGCTAGTTCTGAAATATCACTTTACCCAGCTAAATCAAACATCATTTGTTTTCTGAAGTAAGGCTGATGAAATAATTTTGATGATTAGAGTGGCTAGTGCTGTAAATGAGCATGGTTTCAGTCCTTGACATGGTAGATGTGGCTTCACCCCACAAGAGTATTCACAACTCAGAGAGTCTGATTTTTCAACTACACCTACCCTGCAAGTTTGCAGATGACACCAAGCTGTGTGGCACAGTTGACTTGTTAGAGGGCAGGGATGCCATCCAGAGGGACCTGGACAGGCTGGAGAGGTAGACCCAGGCCAACCTCATGAAATTCAACAAGGCCAAGTGCAAGGTCCTGCACCTGGGTAGGCACAATCCCAAGCACAAACACAGGCTGGTTGGTGAATCACTGGAGAGCAACCCTGAGGAAAAGGACCTTGGGGTCTGGGGTGATGAAAAGCTCAACATGAGCCTGCAGTGTGTGCATGCAGCCCAGACAGCAACTGAGTCCTGGGCTGCATCAAGAGCAGTGTGGCCAGCAGAGCAAGGGAAGGGATTCTACCCCTTTNTAGGCGGAAGTAGTTTGCAGTGAGGGTGGTGAGGCACTGGCACAGGTTGCCCGGGGAGGTTGTGGCTGCTCCCTCCCTGGAGGTGTTCAAGGCCAGGTTGGACGAGGCCTTGAGTGACCTGTACTAGTGGGAGGTGTCCCTGCCTATGGCAGGGGGCTGGAACTAGATGATCCTTGAGGTCCCTTCCAAGCTTACCATTCTACGATTCAAGCAGGAGAAAAAAGAAAGCACATCTTACAAGTGGTGCAGAAAGAACATGAACATAAGGTCCTCACAACATTCAGATTGGTACCGTTTTCACTCAGGTGAAATTCAATGCTTTCATACTTGGTTTTGGACCATCATTAGATACATAGAGAGATGGCAGCTCTTATTCAAAACTATTTGCTTATTAGCACCTCTACATCTGGCAATGTCTCCTCTGTTTATCACAACAAAGGCCATCCCAGCCACAGCTTGCCCATGCTGTAGTCTCAGCCACTACTGGTATCTGTATCCAACCTCTTTTCTTTATACAAATAGATTCGCAAAAGTGTATGTTATTCCCTCTTGCTAAGTGTTGAGACACTAGCTCCAAATTTTGAACAAGGTAAACTAAATTTAGTGCTTCAGTTCCTCTTCTATCAATTCACACACAATGCAGGCAGAATGTGAAAGTCTGTCCCTTGACCTTTTAGCAACACTTGCAATAAGGAAGGTGCGTGGGGACCTCATCATATATCTCCCATGATTAAATAAGAAAAAGGCATGCAGTAACCTTGTGTACATGCACTTTTCAGTTGAAAATTCTGTGGTAGGCAGATTTCTAATCTTTCACATAACTGTAGGGTAAAGCGTTTAATTTCTAGTGAACACTAGAGAATAGAAAGGCCATTCAAAAGCACTCCTCAAATCCAAATTTGTGTAAGGTACTTTGCTCCCAAGGAAAAATGCCTCTGGTGAACAGTGCCTCCTTCTGAAATTTATTTCCCCTGAACAGAACACTACATTTAGGAATCAGAATGAGATACTCAGAGGAAGTTGTAACTTAAACATGAAAGTTCCTAGATACACAGTTTAAGGCATAGAACCATGACTTGTCAGGTAGAGGTAGCTTTACAGAAATAAGAACCACTTTCACACGGTCAACTTTCACAGGTTGATTTGGTTCAGAAGAAATCTGTTGTGGTAAAGCCCCATCAACAGATACTTGCTGTGATGTCTTTTGTAATGTAGGGCAAGTAAGTTGGCTTTTCCATTAGAAATTACCCACATCCATAGTTTTCATCCTGCATTTTACGACATCAGTACACTAAAGGATGACTCAAAGGAGGTATGTGGCAATCTAAAACAGCTGAGTATCTCCTGGCTAGTACTCCCCAAACTACAAGATGACTCTCTGACTGCTCACAGTTTAAAAGCAGTATGATTATATGGATCAAGTGGTATCAAACCCCTGCCAGCACAATTCTCATTCCGAAGCACTTCAACCCCAGACACTACTTCTTTTTCAAGATATGGTGCTATCCATCAGGTGCTAATGTGTTCTGCCTGACAGGCCCAGTTTTAGTCCTTAGATATGGCTGCACTACTACATTCCTAGAAGATCACTAGGACCCATTCGTGCACATGTTAATATTTACCATATCACCACCATAAAGTGGTGTTGAGGTATAGCCACAGTTTTATTCACTGTAAATACAGAAATTCCTTTTTAGAGGAACAAATCTCTCTTGCAAGTTCCTATTCAGTGCGTTGTCTTTGAAGTCATAAAACAGAGACAATAGCAAATCAACAGCCTCTAATCTAAGTATGGCTCAGTTCTGTGCTCCTGGTTAAGGGAAAATAAACTAGTTAGCAGCCATCTAATTTTAGACTGGCTATCAAATATGGCTAAACAGAGTTCATCTTTCAATATGGTAAAACAGGCCCTCAAAAAACCACAAAAAAAGTGATAGTACAGAAACTAAAACTTCCATTCATTAAGTTCTGTGCTATAATCTGAAAATAAAGTAGTTCTACAGATAATTACCAAATTTCCATATTTATAAGGAGATGGCACATATGGGGATAATAACAAAAATGGAAGTACCACTTTCCTATTAATATGGAAATTCAGAAATTATTTGACTTATCTGTTATAAATCAACCTTCTCATTTTTTGCTGAGGGAAATGCCATTTATGTACTACATTAAGTCCTAACATTCCTAATGCAACTTTCCTTTTACTCTGATAAATCAGTGTAATGGTTGTCATGCTTATCCTCAAATTTGGCAGGAGTTCTGCTCTTAGATTAAAATGGGCCAAATCGATACTTGGTGCAATACCACTAGATGTTTTGGAATTAGAATGAGGAAGGATTTACTCTCACGACCTTGTTATTTGCTCACTTCAGCAGCCCAGAGCAGATGTTGCACAGCCATGCTGTAGCTGCATTAATCATTAAACTGACCAAAGCATGCCATGGGATTCTGAGGCAAAATTTCACGTTGCTTGCACTGTAGGAACAACTCAGTGGAAACTGTCAAAAACAAGAGGGTTTTTTAAAGTGTTTCATTTTTATAACAGGAATGGCAAATTGCTTGAGACTCAGGGTGATGCTAGCCTACTGTCTTCTATACAGAAGTACAGCACTGGATGCCTCCTTACAGAAGGAGCTGTGTATGTCATTATCTAGCAATCACTCTGAAGATGCTGAAGTCACACTGTATTTTCAAGTGTTGACCCTCTAAAAACATTCTTCCTTTCCCATAAGTGGTTCCACGGTTCTGCAACACCTCTAGAAACCGTGGCAGTTGACTTAAGAAAATAATTTATATCATGACCTAACATGAGTCTCCTGCTTGTCGACAAACACAGTGCAAGAAGTTCTCTTCAGCAGAACAATTCTGATGTTTCATGTTCTTCCTCCAGTTTTTGCAGGCAACTTTCTCTTTCTCAAATGAACATCACAAGCCACCTGGTTAAGTAATTCACTGCTCAAAATTAAGGTGGATACTCAGGCTATTGCCGTCATGCCTGTATTTAGCTACTCACAAGGTGAACCACAAATAGGGTGACAGAAAGTTCATTAGTTTACAGGCTTCCCAGTGGGGTTTCTCATACATGATATAACATGTTTTCCAAGACAATGCTATTTTAATCAAATCTTTAAAGATAAATCCATCAGATGTTTTCAAGTACCATCTTTCTGAGGCATGGCCTGTAAGTTACAGAAGCCTGCACTGCTGGAAGCAGTGGCAGCCAAATGTGAGCAGGAACACCCTTGCCCATTTGTCTGTAGCACATAACAGGTGAAACACAGAAGCTGCTTCCCATCAACATGAGCTCCACAAAACTGTCTATGGGAAACTTTTACAGCATGAAAGAGTCAAATAACACGCTGCTTGAGTACTTAGCAGTAGGGTCTTGAATGAGAGAGGATGACTGTCACCTGTTAAGAGGATAAATTTATTCTTCCTGTTGAGTCAACTAAAAGAAAATTTAACTTTTACCCAAGATCTTTACAGCACCCTCAGTCTACCTGTTCAGAAACAAAACTCTTCTATAAATGTATTCTCCTTCCAAACTTTCCAGTCTTTTCTGTATAGTACACACAGCACAGCAGACATGAGACAGAAGTCCTGAGAGTGCTTTACAGCATTGCAGAGAAAAAACATTCTCCCAACTAAACCAGTTCTACAGACAAGGCTGCAAACAGTTCTAAAGCCCAACCAGCCATGTGCTTGTTACCACTCCATACCTAGGGTCAATAATCTCATGAGTACCCTTTATATGTTTCCTTCTCACTCTGGGTGTGTCTTAACAGTTTGAGATTGAGTTCAGCCATTACCTTTTCCCCAAAGTCACTTCAAATGCTTTTAAAGCAATATTCTTAATTTGGAGAATGGGAGATTTAGGAAATGACTTGTGCAGGTTAATGAGGAGCCATAAGCCCTGATGATACCTCCTACTCACTGTGCTGCTCTGCATCCTGAGCCAGAGAGAGCCCTCAGCCACAACATGGCTGCCCCTTCTACCACAGTACTCTACAGAAAAGCATACAGCAAATCTTAAAGGTCAAACAGAAAAAGAACTGCAGGATGATGACAAGAATAATTTGTTTCATTAATTTAGTAACATTGGTTTGTTGTGATTATTGCTACAAACTCCTCTCATATTTACAACTGTGATCTTTAACATCTGAATAATTTATACCCAGTAATTAGTGAAGCATGTGTCAGAAAAATCAGGAAAATTAGCTCCTCTATTGTTCTCTGACGATAAAAAAAACATATTTTCCTACCCAATTATAATATTACTCTGTGGTTTGCATTTTGAATAAACAGAATTACCACGCAGAGAGATTCTGAATATCCATCTTGAATGGGAGCAGCAAGATGATATGCACTTAAGAAGCAACTGTAAAGAGACATCCATAAGACATGCCAGAAATTCTCCCTTCCTTGTAAGAACCTAGAAAATGTCAAGACGATGAGAATAATTGTAGCTTTCCTCATGGTATGCAGTCACACTGTGCAGCAGTTTCAAACAAACAAATAAAAAACCTCAAAAGACTAACCCAAGCAATGAAACAACAATGCACAAACAAAAAAGATCAGACTTTGCCTATGCTCATGATAGCTCTTTGGTACATTACACAAACTGATGCAAGAAGCTGAAGAAGAAAAAATTACACCTTGTGATATTCGCTTCAGTTGTATCCAGCCATTATAGGCAACATAAATCTTGAAGAAGAATTTCAAGGGAAATCTAACTTCACAGCTCCCACAATAAGTGATGTTCTAAGAATATTACAAGACAAACCACTAGACAGATGCAAGAGTGGTAGCAGTAAAACTGAAAAGCAGATGATTTGGGAAAGAAAGTTTTAGAAAAGGTCTTTAAAGCCTGGGGCAAATCCCAAAGGATCTTTTACTAGCCATTCTGTGGGCTGACAAGCTCCTACAAACTTAGACAGAGATGAGTATGCCAAATACTTTCAAGTAACTGCAATCATTGAGTCCAGTTTGAAGATAAAAGAAATCGGTGATTTTGGTTTAATATAAGGCATGTCTGACACTCAACTTCTGCACAGAAAAGGGGGTCTACCAAGTCAGGGATCAATTTAATCATAGCAAACAAGGCTGGGGGGGAGGGGATATTTTCTTAAGAAATGGCAATACCTGAAATTAAGTTGACAGCAACATGCTTAAGAGTCTCAACAAAATCCTATTCCAGACTAGAGCTGTAATATTCAGGTTTCCACTAGTGAGCTCAAATGCACTGTCTGCACTGCAATTCAGCTCCTGCAAGACCGAGTACAGAGGTAAACTGACCTCCAGGGAACTCTTGCAAGCACAGCACCTATGACAAGGTAGAATTTTCTAAGATCCATCAAGATGTCTAAAAAGAAAGTAAAAATAAACAATCCAAGGTATGCTTCCCTCTCTACTCAGAACACTAGAGCAAGGTTTATGAACTATACATCAAAACAACCTCAGAAAAAAGGTTGGACAATATTCCCTACTTCCAAACAAGTGACAGATCTGAGTCAGGGCTAGGTCTCTCTTTTTGGGAAAGGCAGAGAGAGAGATAACAGTTGCCTTGTTTGGGACCAGGGTCCTTTCAAAGTTGAGATGAAGCACAAAACCGCCTTTTTACTTGATGCTCACAGATTCTCCCAGCATCTCTTCCTTTCTGCTAGGCTTAGGTCAAATACCACTTGTGGATCATGGAAAGCACTTACCAATTTAACACTGAATTTCTTTGAAAGAACAATGCCTTAAGAAGAAGACAACCCACTTCCTATAAGCATGATTTCCAGACACTAACAAGCTGGGAAAAGTGCTCTCAAAAAATCCCTCTACAGATCTATTAGGCAAAGTATTATACTATGATCCTGCTACATTTGGAAAGCAGAAGAGGTTTAGCACATTACAAAGAAAGCAGATTAAGACACTTACGCTTTAACAGACGAAAAAAAATGAGGAAAAACTACACTGATCCTACACAATCTCCAATATAACAAATGGCAAAGCAAAATACATGATGTGTGGCCTAACAGATGCAGTACTTCCAGCTGCCAGAGCCAAAACTTATAGAATATTCTTTTTGCTGATTGAAATCCATAAAAACACACTTCAACATCTGTTAGAACAAGATGTTTGTTTACTACATTCCTCTACAAAATGGAATGATGTTTCTTACCTAATGTACTGAAGAATTTTGAGATGAAAGAGGGATGTTTATGAGATCCGTGCAGAGTATAATTGAAAGAGTATTTCCAGATAAAGATACCATATGTTTTGTATTTCCACTGAACCTATAAATATCTCTCTAACAGTTTGGGGCCATAAATACCATGATTGGGAAAAGTTTTATGCATTTGCTTAAGGCTTTTATTACTTTCAATTATCAGTTTGCTAACAGCATTTCATCTTCCTCCGACTACATAGCAGTATTCGCAAGGATCACTTCTGATATGTCAATAAGATCGCTGAAGTGTGTACAGAACTGAGTGATGCTGGGGCTCATGAAGCTGTCTGTGCCCTGTGGAAGCCAGATAGTAATTCCTCCCTCACCCCAAATGTCATGTGCTCTCTACAGTGCTCTCTGACTAGCAAAATTTGCTGCCTTTAGTCGCAGGATATGATGGGAAAAGCCTTAAAAATGCAAACTTCCATGAAGTCCCAACTGTGCAGCAGAGCTAAGCAATGTAATACTTTATGCACAGCACATTATTGGGAGTAGTGGAATGTGAGCACAAAAAAATCTAAAGTTCTAGACCAACAGAAATACTGGTATCTTACAAGTGACCACAAAAGAAACTCTTATTGCCTTTATAAAGAAAAAGCAAACCCAAACAAATTAACCAACCAACCCACCCAAACCAATATTTTCTAGATCCTACCATTAGAAGAATTATGCCTGTCCTCCCACATCACGAAAAGTGGAAACCGACAGTATTTTAGGGAAAGATGCCATTTTCAATAACTTTTTATTTGCGTTATGGTAGTAGAAGAGCCGTGCTTGCCCTTGTTTCGAGAAGAATCACTTTACTGTCAGTCTTATTTAATCTGGTTTGTGCATTACTTTTCCATTCCCTCAAAGATATGCTCATAAGAAAAAGGAACCTTTTCAGCCTTTGCTTACTGCTTTTTCAGCTTAATTTACAACAGGATGTGTTTATTTCACTGATGTTTCATGTAGTTAAAAAAGTAGTGTTTCCACACAATTCATACATACACTGCAATTTATATGTGCACTGTTCCACAAGGCAAATAATATTATTCAGATGTATGAACTTTAAAACAGGGTTTAAAAGTTGAAGACTTAAGCAATATGAATCTGCCCAATACAGTTGTTGTTCAAGTCAACAGAAAAAGTGCAAGGTTGTGTGCTTCACTGAAATTTTACTAATCCCACTATAATCTGAAGCCTTTGGAATCCTACTGATTTGCATAAAGATCACCACATGGCCCAGACCTTTACCAGATGAAAACCAGAAGCACATCATGGCATTCTACCAACTGAAAGCTTTGAATGGTATCAGGAACTGCACCAGTCAGGAAGTTCTTCCCAAACAGTTTTATGATCTGAGGTTTACAGCTAGTTTCTTTAAGCTTTGAATAAAAGAACATTTAAAAAACAAAAAATAAGGAAGGAAAAAAATTATTTCTGGAATGGAAGAATTCAAATTCTTCAGCCAAAATCAATGGCAAACAGGATTCAGAGCTTAGGGATAAAATCCTCTAAAAGTCTGTGCCCTAGAGTGCCCATTTGAATATTCAGAAACTTAAGACTGAAATAAAACAGTGAAAAAATGTGCAGGATTGGGTTTTTTCTGTCTTTCTTCAATAATGTGTTTGTTTCAGATAATAGTATCAGGGAATAAATTTAAGTACATGTGTGTTTGTCATGGTAGGCCTAGGCAGGCCAAATTGGGCTTATACCTTTCCTGGCCTGCCCAGGCATGTTTTTCTGCTCTCCCTCCTGCTGTTTTGGGGAGAGCAACTGTGGGAAAAGGGACAAAGGGCCTGGAGCCGCTAAGTCTGGGGTCTGTGGCCTGCCCAGACCCTGCGGTAAACAAGGTGCACATGGTTGCCTTGTGCAAGGCCCATATTCTGCCCAAAGGAGGGTAAAGCAAGCCTATGGTCTCACCCAATATGGGCAAATCTTGAGTAACTGCCATTTCATTGGCTATCCTATGTCCAAAGGCCCATTGGTCTCGAGCTGTATTGGATAAAAGTAGATCAGCAGGAAGCACAGACATCTTTTGCCCTTTGCCATTACA